>JAVTVY010008226.1:0-47919 GCA_036873755.1 Hanleya hanleyi | reverse complement strand
CTGCCATGGGATTCAAGAAAATTTGTGACATCGTGATTGGTAGCACTGGATTTTTTTGTTAAACTGTTAACATTGTCACAGTGAATGTTTTGATAATGTGTTCCATGAAGATTTGTTTGATATGATGTATAATAATTTTAATATAACTTATGCAAATTGATATTGACAAATTATTATACATTTCTTCAATCAGATTCATACTGAATCCCAGTCTCCACCTCGACATCAGAAATCTGACAGAGATAACATTCCCCTGCATGATGGTACAGATGTGACGAGGGGTCAGTTTCTCCTGCTTATCCTGTCATATATACTACGACATAAGCTCTCGGGACTGGCACTGAGTGATCTTCTCCAGCTTCTAAACCTAGTCATGCCTGGGTGCCTTCCAAAGTCTAAGTACTTATTAGAGAAACTGTTCAAATCTGCATGGAATTATGAACAACATCACTACTGTCCGAATTGCAACAACTACTTTGGGACCTCATTGCCAGAGGCTTGCGATGTTTGTGGTGAGATGCCCCCACCTAAAAGTGAAACTTTTTTCTTGGTGATGCCTCTTGCTAAACAGGTAAAAGACCTGGCTGTCAATCATGGACTCTTTGATAAAATCTGTTCCCGTGGAGACTGTTCACACGAAAATATACATGACGTGTGTTGTGGAGAACTTTATCAACGCAGACCTATAAAGAAACTGTTAAGTAAGGAGGACAACATTTCCCTGACCTGGAGCTGTGATGGTGTACCCGTTTTCTCTTCCTCAAAATATTCTATTTGGCCAATTGTTGCTACCGTCAACGAGCTACCATACCACCTTCGTCGTGACCATGTCCTGTTGTATGCACTTTGGTTCGGCAAGACTAAGCCGCATATGTCTTGCTACCTTCAGCCCTTCGTGGATGAACTGACAGTCCTCTCCAAGCAAGGTGTTGACTGGGTGGACCGAAATGGCATGCCTCACAACACGAAGGTTGTAGCAGGAGTTTGCGCCTGCGACACTCCTGCCAGGGCATTGCTTCAGAACTTTACTCAATTCAATGGTCACCATGGCTGTAGTTTCTGTGTTCACGAGGGGAAAGAAGTCCCAAAGGGGAATGGGCATGTCAGGATTTACCCATTGTCCGAGACTGTGCCAGTTGCACGAACAGATGAGACAACACAGAAGCATGCAGAGAAGGCTACTAAGGATGGGGCTGCAAGCTGTGGTGTGAAGGGGCCGAGTGTCCTTATGCTGATTCCTCATTTTGACATTGTTGACAGCTTTTCACCAGAATACATGCATGCGGTACTTCTCGGGGTGGTCAGACAAGTTGTAGCCTTATGGATCGATACATGTCATCACGGAGAGCCATATTACCTTGGCCAGAAGAAGTTGGAGGAGTTGAACCAACGGTTGCTTTCCATCAAACCACCGAAGGAAATTCGACGACAACCCCGTTCCCTCACTGAAAGGAAATACTGGAAAGCATCTGAGTGGAGACATTTCTTGATGATCTACTCGGGTGTTGTGCTGCGTGATATTTTGCCAAAGTCATTTTACCAGCACTGGCTTTTGTTGGTGAATGGTATAAGTCTATTGATGGGTACCTGCATTACACCTGGGGAGTTGGAGACCGCAGATCTGTGTCTTCTGAAATTTGTTGCACAGATGCCTGAACTTTATGGAATAGAACACCTCTCTTTCAACGTTCATCTGTTGACACATCTCAGAACTGCTGTGGAAAACCAGGGTCCACTATGGTCAACCTCAGCTTTTGTTTTTGAGGATGCCTATGGAAAGCTCCAGAACCTCTCCCATGGAACACAGCATGTGCCTCAACAAATGTTTAAAGCCTTCTTTGCCAGTCGAGAACTCTCTCTGTTGGCAGGGTTGTACTTGCCAGATGCCCGCCAAGACGTCATCTCTATGTTCCATTCCCTGTCATCAACTATATCAATATTGAAGAAAAGCAACAAAATGGGTGATTTCGTCGGATTAGGTACCCCAGCACTCCGACGACTTACAGTTACAGAGAGATTGGCCATTGAGGAAACTGTCGGCACCAGGATCGAGGACCGAATGTGTACTTTCTACAACCGATTTGTCCTGAATGGCAAGTTGTTCACAACTGAGCGTTATGCAGCATCTTTCAAGCGTGATGATTCTGTGGTGGAGGTAGCTGGACAACGGAAGAAAGTTTGTGCAATCCAAGGAGCAGTTGTTGTTAAGACACCATGTGCTTGTGCAGAAGAATGTTCCTGTGTGTCTATGTTCCTTCTTGTGCAGCCTCGGACTGTTAAAGCAATACATTGTTTTGATTCATATGTTGGAATTAATTTGTCCAGCTTTATTCATGCTGTTGATGGGGATACCCCAGGACCTCTTACTGCTTGTAAACCAGACTCTGTAACCGGCAAGTTCGTGACTTTGAATGAAAAGTACCTGGTGAAACTTCCCATGTTTGAACTAGACTGAACATTCTGCATTCATATTTAAATGACTTTTGCCTTTTACTGAAGTATTTGTAACTATGGGCACATCATATTAGTTAATATTATACACTAAGCACTGTTGCATGTACACTGTTTGCTATTACATTTGGCTGACTATCATGTATTTTGAAGAACGGGTTTTATGTGCTACAGACTTGTTAATTAGACAGTTTTATTTATCAGACGCAGCTCACTAAAGTTAGGTTTGCATATAATATATATTTTAAGTTTTACAAATTGAGGATGCTATTCTATTTTATTTGTCTATCAATAGTGCACTGAATAATAATATTGTATAAATACAATATATATGGTACATGTAGCCATCTTGTCAATGCTTTAGATAACTGCTGTCCTGATTCTTGCTGTTAGTTGATTAGATCAAATGATGTTTGAATTTTTTATCCATAAGGTATATTAACCAGATGCAAAAAATATTGGCTATCAGTATCATTATTTCTTTTCAAAGAAATATTTTGTATCTTGGTTTAATTATTGAAAAGTAACTTTTCCATTTTGTTTGTCTGTTACAATTTGCTTTTGTCATGCATCATCAGACATGTGACGTGTAATACAGCAAATAAAGAAAAAATACTTGGCCATATTCTTGTATAATTGCTTTCAATGTGATTGGGGACAAGTTCCTAATAACTTACTTTATCATTTATACTGTGTGTATTCCCCATATAATACCCATGCTAGAGTACACCACTGACGCATATTCTATGGTATACTACAGTGAATCTATAGTATATTATATGGTATACTGCAACAAATACTATCTATACCACAGATGTACCATAGTATAACGCAAGTACTAAATATTCTAAGCTATATTTTATTGAATCTGTGGTATATTCCAAGAAATACTATAGTATAATATCTGTACTATAGTATATCACAGATATTCTAAGGTATACTATAGCGAATCTATGGTACACCACAGAGTACTATAGTGTACCACAGTTTACTAGAGTTTACTATACTTCTACTATAATATACTATAGTATATCATAGTACTTTTTCATAAGGGTTGTTTTGACGTTGACCTTTGACCCAGATAGAATACAAATGTAATCGTCAACATAACTTTTTCCCCAAAATAGGGTCCTAGCTGCATATTTCGTTTTGCATGTCTTCGTTTCATATTAATTAAGATTTGGCGTTAAAGAATGCAGGTTGGGGATGAGAGTGATATGGTCGAGCTGATCATATTGGCAAGATAGATTGGAGACTGAAATATCTCCGACGGTGTATAAGCGTTTACCGACTCGAAACAAGAAAAGTTAAGTCGCTGGGACTTTAGTTAGCAATGCTAATCAGCACTGGAGTTACGAATAAACGTAGTGAACTCTGCGTTCGCAAGACCTTTCCAGGCCATGGTACGACCCAGCGTGATGATGAGGGTGGTTCGGAACTGGCTCCGTCAGTTGATGTTAACGACAGGGCGTGTAACCTTTAGAGTGACATTGGGGTCAATAGATTTATGACAGATACGTAGTACCATATGCAAATTTTAAGTGAGAAACAAAACATCAAATCTTTGATCCGAAAGCACTGGCAGACAACATTGTTTGTCATGAAGGCAGGTCATGGCGTTTGTACTTACACCGATGCAGTCGTGTGTATGGAGTGGGTCTGCAAAGCGATCTACGAACAAAACCAATGGATGCATAATATAATTTAGTCATGATTGGAAATTGATCAACTTGTTCGTATGCACTAAATGTTTGAAGATTTCGCGTGATCTTGGTTGTGAGAAAAGGCAATGTTTTGGGAAGTGGGTCAAAACTGGCGACGTGACTGTATATGTTTCTGATTTGGCATAATTTATCTTAGCTTCGTTAATCCAGTGAGGGAGTGAGTAGGATTTAACATCGTTTTAAAAATTCTTCAGTCATATAACGACAGTGTCAGCTAGGACAGTGTCAGTTCGTATCATCCTGGAAACAGATCCGCCCAGCCAGTACAGCACCCAGTCACCCATCCAACTGCATAAATCCAATTTGGCTCCATTATGTTCATTAGCATATTAAATCCTGTGTTATCAGTTGAATACAGATCTCATGGTTTTATATTTTCATATTTTCATGTATATATATTCGCGTTTGAATCAGACTCAGTCTATTTGGGGTGGAGGAGAGCAGGCCTGCAAGTGGCTCACAGTGAAAATATAGAAGGAAATTTTCCAAAATATAGGAATTTTCTTAATAAAATATAGGGAAATATAGGAAATAAAGGAGTTTAAGACAGGTAACTACTACATTGTATGTTCCAAAGTTGGTAGTTTTCTGGTGTGTAATCAAATTATTTCCTCTGAATGGGGTCATCATAATACTGGTGGTGTTTGAGGAGCGCCATTCTGCTGCTTACCTTTTCAGTAAAATATAGGAAAATATAGGAATGAATAATAAAAAATATATAGGAAATATAAGAGGCACTTGCAGGCCTGGGAGAGGGATAAGATGAAGAATCTTCATCTGTCAGGAGTTAGCTGGCTTGGGTCTGAAAAATGCATGCAGGGAGGACTGTTTCTTTCCATCACTGGCCTGAGCAGGGGCTTCCCTCTTCCGTTTCTTTGTCTAAAGATACACAAGAAAAAGCAAAAAAACGTGAAAACTCCAGTGAAACTATGGTCCTGAAAAAAATATGAAGAGAACACAAAGTGGATGTGTAGGGTGTGTATATGTATGTTCACGGGAGTCACTCACACTCACTCAGAATATTATAAAGAACATCATCATGAATTACTGACATCACTGAGTTGGAGCAATATGCAAAAATTGATGACGTCTGGCTACTGAAGAGCAACCATATGACTCTAATGGAAAGCTTCCCTCGGCACCTCATCCTCAAACCTGAGAATACGGTGGATTCTCGGACATACCCTTAGTTTAAAACAGAACATGACATTGATCTAATCAAAACCCCTCGGCTTTCCCCAAGTGATTGAGACCCATGTGTAGTGTGAACTGGGGAAGAAATAGTTCTATGTGGGATGATCAAGAGGTCGGTAGTTGGTTACATTCAGGCATATAGGACAGAAATAGCAAAATTGTATATCTGTGAAGGGGCATAACTCTGTAAAATATGGGCCGAGGGGAGCCACTTTCGATAGGCGTCTGACTTAGCACTCTGTACTGAACGCGGATCTGCAGATTTAACTTGTACATTCAGCTACAGATAACAAAATCGGAGATTATTAAATCTGAAAGGGGCATAAGCCGAGGCGAGTAATCCTTTGTTGGCTTGTAGAATACAACAATATAAGTAAGTTTCCAAAATATAGTAGCTATACCGAACACAGTTCTGCAGGTATAGTTGGTCACATTCAGGCATGTAGGACAGAAATAGAAATTAATATATCTGTAAAGGGGCATAACTCTGTAAAATTTGGGCCGAGGGGAGCCACTTTCTATAGGCGTCTGACTTAGCACTACTGTAAAATAAGAACCAAGACGAATAAGCTGTACCGAACACGGATCTGCAGATATAACTTGTACATTCAACTACAGATCGGAGATTATTACATCCAAAAGGGGCATAACTCCATAAGCCGAGGCGAGTAATCCTTTGTTGGAATGGGCAGAACGGACGTACAGACGGACGTACATGGCAACGACAATACCCCGAGGCCAAAATGGCCGAGGGGTAATAAAACTGTTGACTACATCTCTCTTGTATAAAAGAAATCATTTATTTCATACACATATGGAATCGGTGATGTCATAAGAAATAGATTTTTCAGTTATTGCCAGTGATGTTCTTTTATGAATTTATAAGACTAAATATTGAATGTTGGATCTGATGCCTGCTGCTCTGACTATACATACATGTATGGAGATGCATGTAGAGTGACAATTGCAATACAAACATGATCATACAGATATGACTTACCAAAGTTAAAGGGCAACAACCCAATATTGCAATGCATGTCTTAGCACATTGAAGAATGAGATGATTGGAGGTGGAATTATAAAAGGGATTACTGTAATTGATGATAATTCTGTATTCTATCAACATGAACATCCATAGACCAATGAACCTTGGCTAAACAGAAGGATCAATTATAAATTCAAAGGACGTCAACCAAATATTGCAACAAGCAGATGATTGAAACAAAACTTTAATACAGTTTCATACCTTGGGAATCTTTTCTCCAGGGCTCTCATATGTCTTAAAAACCTGTGATTGAAAATGTCAGACAAAAGCTTATAGCACATCAGCCTGAGAAATTAAGGAACATCTAAACGTGACAAGTAGGAATAATACATAGAAGAATAAATGGCTTGAAATATATGATATGTTAACTGATGAATTATTAATATATGTATTAACAATGAAAAAAAGAGTTTATCTGAAACGCTGGAATCGAAGTTGGGGATATCCCAGAATTTACATGTATCATGATCTACCATGTTTGCAATCGCATAAATTGTACATGCAGAAAGTATGTACAACTAGAAGCAGGGTGAGCAAAACTAAAGGTGTTCAACCTGTTATTCCAGGTAAAGTCAACACAAGGAAATTTTGCTTGTATTTTAATTACATGTTTTCTGTCTAGAATATAACTAAGCCTGGTACACATGAACAACTTTTCTTTAATGAACAATCTCAAATTGTTCCAGAAAATATAACCATGGTTTTCAGGAATTTCTGCCTTTTTGATGAAGAAAACTTGACCATGCTTAGGTCTGGTCATACCTTTTTCATAGCGGTGGATATGGCCGACTCCATAATATCTGCACGGGTCATCCATTTCCACTCTCTTTGCTCAGTTGTCTCCCCTGTATCCACTGCTTCGTGTAAAGTGAGACAGTCTATGACATATGTCTGGGTTATATGTGAGAAATTGTGGACCACCTGAAATGATATGAAGAACACTTAATACTGAAACCAGTTTAGGATCAAATCAGTTTGCTTAAAAGAACAGATAAGGTTTAACCTATTCGCTCTGGACAGATGGGTTGAACAAGTTTTCCCGGGTCAATGAGTGCAAAGACAATCAGTCCAGATACCTATATGGAAATTAATCCCACATAATCATGTTGGCTAATTAATTTCTAATTTATTTACTTTATGGAGTTATGGCAAAGTCTGACTCTGGGCTGAAAGAGTTAAAACAGTTTAATTACGACAGAAAGGTTAAAACCGGTTATGGTTCCAAAATCCCTAGAGAAAAGTTTTGGATACCTTGCTCAATTGAATTGCTATAAATAGGCTGCAGACCACAACGAGTTATATCTTTTTTAAAAACTGTTCATCCAGGGCATTAGCATTTTGTGATAATTTTGCTTTCTTATAAGTCTGAATTTAAATGGGGTGGTTTGAAAATATTTAGTCTTTAACTTTCCTCGCTAATAACTTATTGAAAACTTCTGCATATCCAAGTTGAACACCACGCGTGTTGCCTTGGCTAAACATAACACATTATCTGATCAGAATATGTGTTTGGTGATGTAATAGCTCTATAAATATTTCATGGAAGAAGTTCAATGTATGACCTCTTCAGCATTCAAATTTGATGGGATGTTCGAATGAAATTAACA
Source organism: Hanleya hanleyi (assembly GCA_036873755.1). Taxonomy (NCBI): domain Eukaryota; kingdom Metazoa; phylum Mollusca; class Polyplacophora; order Lepidopleurida; family Hanleyidae; genus Hanleya; species Hanleya hanleyi. The sequence goes on along the minus strand of JAVTVY010008226.1, from coordinate 39,898 downwards.
TCAATACAACCACCACTTGCCATATTTGGAAATCACACCGGCAGACATAAAAAAAAGCCTCGCTGCACCGTGTTCACAAGCTCCTATCTTGATTGGCTATACGGCATCATGTGCATTTCCTGGTTTGAATAATTTACTATATTCATTAGGTCAAGGTAAATGACAAAACGTTAGTGAGGTATTTAACTTGAAATGTGAAGATGTGTTCAAACCAAATAAGCATGCCTCCTTCCAGTAAAATATATAACTTGTTTTGGTGACTTTAATTACAGCAGTTTAGTTGAGTAAAGACTGACGAGGTATCCAAATATTGCTAGACATCTTGAAACCTTAAATCAGGTTAAGGGGTAGTCTGTCTGTACAGAGATGTGGTCTGCAAGAAGACATGAACCAAAGAGTACCTCTCCAATATGATCAAGGTGTGTGTCAGGTGGTAAACATATAGAATACTGGGTCTGTAACCAGACTTCCGGATCATCAGTGTCTTCACCCTCAATTATCACACTGGGGAACTCCCACAAACCCGAGAGAAGACCTGTAAATTATGTAACATACTTTATATAATGAGAAGGTAACATAGTATTAAAATGTCAGAATCGACTATACATCTCATTAGATTTGTTTCACCACATCAGTCTTGAAAGGTAATGACCAGAACCAGAAGCTATGGTGAGCAATCCAAATATTAAATCAACAGGGTTTCCAGATACCCAAATCTGATGGGTGATCATAAATATTGGATCTTAGGTCTGAGAGCTATGAGCTATGTAAAACCATGAACTAGAGCCTATGGGCTTTAATGAGATCTGGTAATTTAATTTCAAGTTCGGCACAGGTGGCACCAGGCACGAACGTATGTGGCTAAAACACAATCACAAGTTACATCCTGTGACAAGGTATATGAAGGGCCGTTCGCGCCATAAACGCATCTTTTAAACGTTTTAACTTCTTAAACGTTTAAAAATTGTAAAGCTTTAAAAAGTTTAAATGTTTACACTTGAACCAACCAATCAGATGTTATGAACTGACATTTTCCTGTTAAAAAGCAAACGTTTCCAGTTGTAATTTCGCGACTTCAGACGTTTCCTGTCAAAAGAAGAATTCGGTCTTTTAAAGGTTTCCGTTTCCGGTTGTGATCGTCCAATCAGATTTTTTTATTTGGGTCGCGGGTATTCCAGCATCTACACCAACACATGCAAATCTCCACTGGCAGCGTTTCCGGTATGTAGTGTATTTTAACCAATGAAAACCGTTCTTACAAATACGGTTTTGGAGAATATCTTTGGCACCGGGACAATTTGCGCAGGATATGATGCACGGTGGGCATGAGGAATACAATATGCGCGAATATTTGTAAGGGTTATTTTGATTGGTTCAAACAGACTACATAGCGGAAACGTTTTGCCAGTGGACACGTGTTGATGTTGAGGTTTGAACATACGCGGCAGCAATAAAAAAATCTAACTGGACGGTCACAACTGGTAACGATTTCCCTTAAACCGGAAACATTTAAAAGTCTCGAATATTACTACTGGAAACGTTTGCCTTTTGACAGGAAAGGTCTTCCAAATGTCAATTCATGACATCTGATTGGTTGGTGCAAGTTAAACGTTTAAATTTATTAAACGTTTGGATTTATGGCGCGAAAAGGTATCGACATAATGAAGTTGAACATACCAAAGATAGGCAGTCCTAGGATAAAAGTAACTCCGAAAATGGAAGCCGAAATATAGAATATTATATCACAATGACTTCCATTTTCGGAGTTACTTTTATCGTAGTTTATGTGAAATTGATCTGTGGGAACAATGAAAGGTAGTCCTATAATGAGGGAAGTTGCACATGTTACGCTAACCATGTGTTACCCAATTAATTTCCATCCAATTAGATACTACAGTAGGTGCTCATCCAACCTTGATACAACCAAAATAGCTGAATTTTGCTCTTTATCTTGATACATAATTCCTCCAATACGTCAGTTCGGGATTCCAGATGAACACCATGTTAATTTAACCAGCATAAAGAAAGCAATATGATGCCTTCTTTAACATGGTATTGTTGGTGTTGCGTTGAAACTGCAAACTGACCTGTTGAGAATTCGATGAAAAAGTGGCCAGTGGAATGAAGTCTAGGCCTAAATACCCACAGGGGATTAAGGTCAGTTTGTACAGAACATACATGTACCTAGGGGTAAATAAGAGAGATTATACCTACATGTAGGGGTAAATAGAGATTGATTTAGTGTTATGAGTGAGAAGGGATGGACATCAAGGTTGATGATGGTTATGTCACAAGTTAGGATAAGACAAGACATGTATTACACTTTCTGGATATCCCACCGGTTGCCTGGTGGAGTACAAGATAGGAAAAGATGATAAGATATATATTACAGCTTGCTCTTGTGAGAAAAGCAAACAGTGGCCTACAAAGGTGATAATGAGACAATGGTGGCCAGGTTGGCTGCTATGGTAGAGTATCTCTCACATATACACCTAACCAGCTAAACTGTATAATTTTCTCAGCAGAGTCCAAGCTTTGGCAAAGTGACGATACCAGTCTGCCATATTTTAGAGCGTATTAATCTCATATTTTGTGGGAAAACAATGAACTGAGTAATATTTAATGCAGATAAGGGATCAAATATATGCCAAGTGACTATTAGTGACTAAATATAGACATACAAAAGCCTTTCAACCACTAAGGATCCCCAAAACTCATCTCTGCGGAACTACTTTCATGCAGCGTAAGGCTATCCTGTGAGTCGGTTTGCACTTTTGTCCATTTCCTTACAGCATTCTAAGGAGCCTCTGGCTTACGCCAGATCTCAAAAATGCAAGCAGGAAGTACCAGTATGTAAACCAGTGTGCACATATACATGTACTGCTTACCTCCCTTACTCCCCCTGCTGATTTATACTGCCAAATGCAGGCCTGCAAGTGGCTCACAGTGAAAATATAGGCGGAAATTTGCCAAAATATATGAATTTTCTTTATAAAATATAGGAAAATATAGGAAATACAGGAGTGTAAGACAGGTCACTACTACATTGTATGTTCCAAACTTGGTAGTTTTATTTCCACTGAATGCGGTCATAGTGGTTGTGATTGAGAAGACCCATTCTTCTGCTTGGTTTGGCAAAGAGGGATTTCAATTTTTTCACATTTGCAGAGCAAAGCGAGGCAAAAAAAATGCCTGAAATGTATTTCCTCATGCCAATTTGGAACAATGGTGAAAGTTTTCAAAAGAAAAAGTCAAAATATAGGAAGTATAGGAGGTTTAGAATAAAACATATGTATGAAAATATAGGAATGACTCAAAGATATAAGAAAATATAGGAGGCACGTCTTGCAAGCCTGCAAATGTTTGCCTATTGGCCATTTGTGTATATAGTATTATTATTATTATACATGAGTAGTGTGACTAACGTCACAGGACCTACGAAGTAGGGTGAGGAAGATGACTCGGGGGTCCCAGCGTAATGTTATAGGTCACCTAAGTAGGTCAAATTTTTATCAAAATTAGGTCAGCTCAGAACTTGCTGGTAACAGTCCCCTAATGCACGTTCATGCCAAAAATCAAGGTTCTAATATCAACGGTTCTTCTTATTTTGCCGACGAAAGGATTCAGATGGACTGACTGACTGACTCACTCATTACCGGACAATTTGCAAATTAGAGCCTACTTCGTAGAAATTTATACAACATCATGGCAGACTAACTCTCCTTGATGCTAATGTTCTCTGCACAAATCCTCTGACAATAAACAAGTATTGTGTTGTGTTGTGTAACTTGGGGTATTGTGTAATTGTATATTATGGGGTGATTTGAACATACAATTACTCAGGACCAATCAAATTTATCAAACAGCATTTTGGATAATGTTTACCTCAGTGACTGAAATCAAAAAGATAACCCTATATCAGATTTAATGTTGTTAATTGCATGTGTAGGAAGTTTGTTTTGTGGTTCAAACCGTATTTACTGATGTGGCAAATGTCCCTGGAGGGTTGTGGAGTTCAATCGCTATTGGTGCCAGGCTGGTGACCTCGCTCATTACAAGGAACATTTAGCTGATTTCAAACCTAGACTGTGGATCATGTGTCCAGCTATCAACCAATCAATAATATTATGAGGAATTTGATATAAACCAAGCACTGCAACAAAATGATTGCATAACACAGGCAAAGCGCCTCTAGCAATAAATAGGTGAATATCAGACAGGTTGGTCAACCATCGACAGTTGCATTCATTGAAGTTAGAAAGCCTGGCTATTACTCATTTTGCGAGATATTGCATTCACAATCAAGATGAAAAGATGGATGGACCAAGAAGAAAACACCCTACAGCCAAAATTGGCCGAGGGGTAGAAATCAACAGGCTTCTTCTTTGCTTCCACAATCCACATCAACTGTAATTTTTGCATAAACATAACAATTTTCAATGATTTGGTAATTTTTAATCACAGTGACATTAAGCTTGACCTTAAACCTTCTAACCTCAAAATAAACAGTGTTCCTCTTTGATCCATGGGCAAGGTATAACCACAGTTTGATACCAATCCATGACCCAGAACAGGAGAGATCGCACAGACGAACAAAAGTTAACAGACAGACAGATAGACAGAAATCGCTATCGCATTATACCCTTACGAAATGGAAGTATACCCGCAGTAGAATAGAAGTACAGTGGCAGTAGCAGCTGAAAGTATAATGGCAGTATGACAGAAGTATATACTGCCAGCATACTTCCATGAGATTGTTTTTCTCAAGACAATTGGTTGTATGTTAGACTGAATTTGTGAGTTGTAGAAGTGTTGCAGAAGTATGGTAGAATTATGGTGGCAGTATGCTGACATTATGTTAATTAAGCTGCTGTAACCCTTCACGGAAGTATGGAGGCAGTGTTATGGCAGAGGGCTGGCAGCATAGACAGAAGTATATGGCCAGTATAGTAGCAGTATGGTAGAAGTATAGTGGAAGTATGACTGCAGTATGCTGACATTATGTTAATTAAGCTGCTGTAACCCTTCACAGAAGTATGGAGGCAGTGTTATGGCAGAGGGCTGGCAGCATAGACAGAAGTATATGGCCAGTATGGTAGCAGTATGGCAGGGTTTCATACACGTCGTGTTTTGATACCGGTATTCGGTGTCAAAACTCCCGTAAAAACTCAATTTTGCCACCAAAAAACTGAAGTCTGAGTGTTTTAGAAGGGAAAAACTGAAATTTTGGGAAAAAAATGAAGTCTCCGAAGGCCAATACTTCGTAATTTCTTAATTTATAATCGAAAGATATTGCGGACAAACAATCGGGAAATGGGGAAATCCAGAAAAAATAGGTCGGCATCTTCGGTCATTTCCGTGTGATTCGGTACCGCTCAGTTAAACTTCGGTTTGCCGACCGCTAATTATTCATGTCCGTTTCCCGAACTGTTATCGGGGTCATGCCGTCGGTAACCCTAAAGCCTGTAATCATACTAAATGTATGTGGAGGTTTCCGAATTGCGCTGTGTGGCGGAAAAAAAATAGCTGGGAAAGTTTGACACGTGGGAATGAATAAGCCCCCAAAGACGTCTAACTCTCCTTGGAATGGACTGGTAAATATCTGACCATCGCTGAATAGTATTTATGATAAAGCAGACGATGTAATCTTCGCATAGGGCATTTGTTTTCACTCAAAGTTGAACGATCTTGTCGTGTTGTTGTTGTAAAGAAACTGGAATGTCGTTCGCATGTACGCATTGTACGATGTTGAAACTGAAACAAAAGTTTGATAGTACCGTAGTTTATAAAGTTTAAATGGATAATTCAAAGACAGCGAACTGATTTAGCCACAATATAAACCTGACTAGATCATTCTGTGATTTAAAGATACATAAAGAAGACTTGAAATTTTTTTATACTGTCAAAACTTTTTTAAAATTTAATGAGATGGTGCAAACATGGAGGTAAAATCGGATCAGATTTTTACCTCCATGGTGCAAACGAACCAAAACAACTGAAGTTCATTTTTAAAATTACTAGACTAGGCATCCATTTTTCTGGGATTGAATTGAACTGATCTGTCTATTATCCTGAAACAAGTGTCCCACATTAGGGCAGCACAGAAACATTTCAAATGCTTGCCCCATCAACAAAAGTCTGGCGTGCTGCATTTTACATGATTTAGGTCAAACGACACGTTATGGGCAAATCCATTCTTTCAATAAGGGTGGTCAAGTCAAACTGTTTGGCACTTATTTGCAGCCTTCAATAACCAAACATGGTAAACTTATGTATCGGTCTAGAGTCCGCATTATCCTATCAAAAGTGAGCCAGCTGCCTTCGCGCAATAGTTTACAAAATTGTGCGCCTTTTCAAGCAGAATTCTCTAATTCATTTCATTTTATGAGTTTATGGTCGCCAAGGACTAGCTGCAGTTATGACAATTGCTGGTCTTCAATCGTGTAATTTTTTTGGCATTGTCTTTTCATCTCTCTTTTTTTAATTTCTCTTTTGAATCTAACCCTGGAGTTGTACTGGACTTTTAATTTTAGTCTGAATATTTGACAAATTTCACATCAAATCCTTTGAAAAAGTTGAAATTCCCACGCAAAAATTATAATGTAAGATTTTGAAAGGGAAGTCTGGTCCAGATCCAAGTGGTTTTTAATTAGCGTAGCTGAAACGTTTCAAAACTTGCATACTTAAATTGGACAACATTTGCAAGCCAGCAACTGATACATCGTGATTCGATTTCATTCAAAATTACTAAGTTTGTAATTTTAAAAATTAATTTGAATTGCTGAATTTGTATTGTTGACATCCACAATGTGACATACATGTAATGTGCTGAAAATAGATGGTATCTTAGACCATGGTAAATTAAGAACATAAAACTGAAGATGTTAAATTATCTGTTTGTTGCTTTATTTTCACAATTCAAATACATAGCGGCATTGACAGGCTCCAGTGATGGTCGTATGAAAATTTGTTATATACATTACTCATGGCGGTTGCAGAATTAGAAATAAACTCAATAGAAGTCTGTCGGCCGGCGACAAAAACATAAAAATACTCAATTCAGGTGAAAAAAATATTGAATTTTCAGTATCCGGTGGCAAAAATTTGGACTTCTATGAAACCCTGTATGGTAGAAGTATAGTGGAAGTATGACTGCAGTATGCTGACATTATGTTAATTAAGCTACTGTAACCCTTCACAGAAGTATGGAGGCAGTGTAATGGAAGAGGGCTAGCAGCATAGACAGAAGTACATGTATATGGCCAGTATGGTAGAAGTAGAGTGGAAGTGTGCCTGCATCATAGTGGCAGTAGACAGGCTGAAGTATAGCAGCAGTATAAGATTGCCCCGTATACCAAGTGTGGCCTAAATAAAAATGGTATTTACAAGCATCCTCCTTCAGGAAAAATTGACACATATGCATGTATCATACACACATGAATGGTGGATATTACTACATTATAACATGGACATATGATGTATTATAACATGGTAGGCCTAAACATGTTTTGGGGTGTAATTAAACTGATTGCCCTGGCTGATACCGCCCCCTATATTTTCACCATGATAAATTTTAGATCAGACATATGCCATAATGTTGGCCTCAGTATGTTTGAAAAATATACAGTATTGGAAAAATATGGGGAATGTAATGAAAGAGGAATTCTTCCCATTGGCATCTAATATATTAATGCTACTTACATGTATCAGTTCATGAACAAAGCTGTACAGAGAAAAGAGGCATACTGCATAGATCTGCTCTCCATGTGCGATACACAGCAACTGTGTGCTCACTGGAGGGAAATTCAGTTGACCTATTTTTCAAATTAATGAGGAATTCCTATCCCAGCATTCCTCTCACTGAAGTATAGCAGCAGTATAGTTTCAAGTCAAAAGCCTTTTTTGGTAAGGACAAGTTGTAGAAGTATAACAGCAGTGTACACAGGAAACAGCTGAAGTTGTAGCAGTATAACAGCAATACACCTGATGTATTCAAATTTGCTAAAGTATTGGCAGTATACCAGAAGTATAGAATTTATATTTTATGTGATCAAGTTGTAGAAGTATAGCAGCAGTACACAAAGCAAGAGTGTAAGTGCCAGAAGTATAGTGGCAGTATAAAGAAAAGAGCTGAAATTGCACAGAGTTTCAGAAGTATGACCGCAGTAGAGGGGAGGTCTGTGGAAGTATAGTGGCAGTGTATACTTCCACAGAAGTATATACTGCTCTTCCGTAAGGGTATGCCCCTCATGTTGATGGGCGTATAAAAATTATGTTCGAGAAATACCTAGCCATGAGTTGTGGAAAAACCAGCGGAAGCTGTCTGCCTGTCAGCCAGCACAGCACAAATGGTGAACTGATTTTACTGGCCTGTTCTGCTATTCATAGTTTTCCAGTTGTGGAATGTGTTGTTTTTATTGCCAGGCATTTTTGAGGGGTCACATTCTTGGGGGTTTAGGGGGTTCCAGACAATCCAATTTTACATCTACTGCGCATGTTTCTGTGCATCTACCAAAACAGCGATATTTGATAGAAATTTAATAGAAAAGAAAAATATAAGCATTTACGAGAATGCTTGGGAAAGGATTTTTGAATTGGATATTGTGTTTTCAACGACCTCAACAAGAGAACACTGGCAAATTGACTTAGCGAAATATGGTGAATTTGGCCTCATTGTCATGGTTTTCCATGTTGGCATGCTACTGTCTTGAATAGCAGCCTGCATGTTGACCCCCGATTTTTATTAGATTTTCCAATTCAGCACTGTTCCAGAAAGATATTGAGGCATATTGGGGAAAATGACATTTTAACTTCTTACAAAACCTGAGCTTTTTCTATGAAAATAGAGTCATTTTTCATATAATTTCTATCTAATACAATGTATTAGTATAGGGTAAAACCATTATAGTAGACCATATAAATTTCAAGATTATGCAAAATATAAGCCAGGTGACCTCTGAATTATATCCTTTATGTTGAATATTAAAGGTTTGAGATACCTCTTGTTGAAATATAAGAAAAATGACATTTTATTATCAAATTGTCTGGAACCTCCTTGAATGTATCAGGACATAATATTCATGTGCTGTCTTGACAATGATGGTACTGGTATATAGGGAACTGTTTTGAGGCCTATAACTTCATGACAATGACAAAAGATTTGCTACAATACTGTGAGAGCCATTCATGTTTATTCATACTCTCCACTCCAAATATGATCTTAAGAGCTCATTACCTTCTTCTTTTCTTTTCAAGAGTAAATATTTTCTATTCTTCTCATCAGTATCATGAATGCACATCAAGCAAACAGAGGTTTTCTCCTCTCTTGGGGGCTTCTTCTTAGGCTTTCTTGGATAGTTCATCACACCGGCACTACAAAAACAAATGACCAATGCAGCTCAGTGGGGATTAACCCTACCTGGCCTGGGGGCACTTTCTCTCCCCCCCCCCCCATTGTTGTTTTTCTTGCTCCTATCTCTGGAACGACAAAAAAAATTGAGAGCTGAAACTCCGTGACTTTTTAGATTATCATATTGGGACCATTTTGAGCCTATTTGCATGACCCCCCAGAGGATCATGGGTAAATACAAAATGGCGGCCATGTGGGATACCAGAAAAGTGATTTTTTTCGTTATATTTCTTCAAACTTTTAATTTTCCTCTATGAAAAAGTGGGTAAAACCTATTTTATTTCATATCAGATTATTATTTACTAATTTATCATGCAGTTTTTGCAAAGAAAAAAACAAAAAAACAAATTTAAAATTCTGACCGAAAAAGTGACGTCATCATGGCGGATTTTTTTACATTTGAAAGCTTGACCCAAAGATATAGTGTGGTAAGTTTCAGCCCTCTAGCCTCAGCGATAGCGAAAATATATGGGGGGAGCACTATCCGCCCCCCCTCAGGCTGTGGTACACCCCAAATCGCCCAGGCCAGTAAGGGTTAACATTCAACGTATACAATCCCATGTACTTTACAAGTCAACACTAGAGACTCAGAGTGGTTCATACCTTTGACACAGTGTATATTAGAAGGATGTAAAACTTAATATTCCATGTTCTGTCCAGTGAATTTGATAAATACTCCCTCGTTTGGGCCATTTTTTACGATCTGGCAGTCATTAAGTTCATCATTTTCCAACTGATTACTTGACAGGGCTATTACATCATCACCCTGAAATACATTTGAATCTAATACTGCTCAAGCCAGTTGCTAGGAGCCGTGTGGACATGTCATTCAGTAAGTCCACATGAACAGCTGCAATAAAAGCTTGACTGGGATACAAATCATCGCAGTGCTCACTTTGCTTCTGGTTTTATTTATTTTTTTTATAAATATGCAGTCATATTTGTCTTGGGGTCATGTGACTTCTTCATCACGATCAATTGGCGGCAGCAGAATAGTTTTTTGGTAAATATACAAAACTTTGTGGAAATGCTCTAATTAACAACCTCTATACTTTACCGTGTTTCCCAAGCTCATTTATCTATATATTCAAAATGAACTGTCAAATCGTCCTATTGATATATGGTCGAAATCACAGACTGAATACATGTATTTGTAACAATTCCGACAAAAACTAGATTTGATATTCTTTATGTTTTTTTAACCCTATCTGGCCTGGGCGATTTGGGGTGTACCGCATCCTGGGGGGGGGGGGGGTGTCATGATGACGTCATTTTCATTTTTGCCTTCCCCCCAGGCCAGATAGGGTTAAGGAATATTCTATCATACACATTCAAATTATCATCATATTGGTTAAGTGTGTCATGCATAAATGGACACTAACCTGGTGTCCCATTGGTCTGTACAGGGAATACACAGCTTACAACTTTCAGCAGCTGAAAAAAAGAAATGAACATATTCAATAATTTTCAGGTACAGATAATAGAGGCGGTTATATCTCAAGTGGAAACATCCAGGTCTGATGGATTGTAATGGGACACAGAGTACAATGGATTAACAACAGAAGATGTGCCACCCAGCACAAAGTTATACATGTACAGTGAAACCTGTGTCAAGTGACCATATGCTTGCATTGTCAGTGCTGACAGGCCAGGGTTCCGGTTTATCAAGGTTCAAGCTACTTTAAATTTAAGTATTTTGGTCATGGATAGTGCCGGTATTTAGAGGTTGGTGGGCTTACCCAGATGTCGGCATTCACCCTGTTCACAGGTTTCGCTGTACATCTATGGATTTAGATAAAATAATCGATTTGCTTTCAAATGAACCAGTTACGAGGTCTAAAGTCGTGAATTTGAGGATTATACTTTACAGGAGGTGTAGCCATGCTGCTCTGGTATTAGCAGGTTGATAATACTTACCACATTCTATATCAGGAATATTATTATCTTCATCTAGCCCAGCTCCTTTTGGTTTTGTCCATTTTGATGTTGATAACCTTTTTTCATGTTCAACCTAATATCAAATACATATGATTCAATTTCAAATGGAGCCTGACAAAATACCTGATGATGCATAGCAGCAATAAACAAGACTCAAAATTGGTTTCAATATACACCCACAAATCACACGGTCTTCCCCAAATGTATCCTCTAACACACAATTTTGATTTTTAATGATTCTCCGATTTTGGGGTCACAGTGACCTCACTTGACCTCAATACAGTTTCCCCATACAGACACCAAAAATTGTGACTTTTAACGATTTCTCAGTTTTTGGGTCATGGTGATGTTCGGACTTGACCTCATTAACCCACACCAAAAGTATCGCATATTAGTGCATATTCATGCCAGGCACGAGATTGAAGGGCAGGTTCACTCACATGCATTTTTTCAGGGGAGCCAGCAACACCGCCATCTTGGGACGCTTCATTTTTAGCAACACATCACATTTGCACCATCAAGATGGCAGCGTTGCTGGCTCTGGTGAAAAAAATGCATGTGTGTTAATCTGCCCTTCAGTCTTGTTCCTGGCAGTAATATGCAGTACGGTACTTTCAGGATTACAATATGGCTTATTTTTGGAACATCTCACTTCTTTCTCCCACAAAAATATCAGCTATATTCAATGATTTCCGGATTTTTAGGCCACAGTGAATCTCTGACCAGACCTCGACCTCAATTTTGGTACACAGCACATCATCTCCACCTATAGTGTATACACTCACAAACAATTGCAAACTCCAGATAGAAAACTGTCGCAGATACAGTTAAATATACATCTACTTGCTACCATGCGTATATACATACATGTATGCAAGCTGTGACTGGGGAAAGTAATATTCCCAAAATTGCTCTGCAGAATCAACCACATCGTAATCCCAGAAGTACTGCATATTCACCAGGCGCGAGACTGAAAGGCAGGTTGACACACATGCGTTTTTCAATGCCATCAACACCAGGTATTTCATGTATTTCATCTGTGTGCCCAGTTCAACAGTTGAAGAAATTCTCACATTAAATATTGTTAGAACACAGCAAGGAAGCAATCAGAGATTGCTCAATTGTATGCCCACCCTTCCGCTTTAATCCGACACTGCCCCGCCATTGTTCTGTTTTGTATTGGTCGGTGGAGGCCTACTTTGGATAATTATAAAAATTCTGTTTCAGTCACTGTTTTCGGCATGCCTCGCATAATGCATATTCCAAGTATCGACCAACAAGTAATAATACAATGTTTTGATGCAAGATGGTCGCCAGGGCTTTCGCCAAATCCGAAAATGTGATCTGGTTATGAGACCTACATTCCTTGGGAGTATATTGCGGTGAAATTATGAAGCGATCAGTGAACTTTGAATTTTGCACCCAATTCACTCTTTTTGGGGCAATTTCATACTTCAGGACCTATGTGGTCTGCTTTGGAATTTTATAGCCATTCCCAGTCCAAATCGGTTATGGACCGAGATCCAGCCTGAACAAAATAAATATATCCCATTCACTTAGGTTTGATGAACAAAGGGCGTAACTCTTGAAAATATAACCGAAAGCAGAGAAACTTCACGCTGCACAACTATGGGGCATTGACCACATATCATGCAAATTCCATACTTGTCCATACAAAATTAACCGAGATCCAGCCCGGACAAGTCCCAGTTCACAAAGATTTCAAGAACAAAGGGCCATAACTCTTGAAAATATAGGCGAAACGCGGAGAAACTTCACGCTGCACAACTATAGGGCACTGACCACATATCCTGCAAATTTCCAAATTGTCCATACAATATTAACCAAGATCCAGCCCGGGCAAGTCCCATCCACAGAGATTTCAGAAAAAGGGCATAACTCTTGAAAATTATACCGGAACTCGGAAAAAACTCTACGCTGCACAACTACGAGGCACTGGCCACATTCCATGCCAGTTTCAATCCTGTCCATCAAATATTAACCGAGATATCGCGCGGACAAGAAATTCGGACGGACGGACGGACAAAGCGATCGCTATATGCCCCCCCCCTCTAAAATGCCCCCCGCTCTAATTAAAGGGGGGGGGGGCATAATAATTTCAGCATATTTAGCATAAGTAAGCGTCCAAAGTCTGCGACGTTGCTGGCTCTTGTGAAAAAACACATGTGCGTGAACTTGCCCTTCAATCTTGTATCTGGCATGAATGTGTGGTAATAAGCAGTACTTCTGCATTTATGATGTGGCTTATTATTACAAGATAATGGGAATGCACAAATCATGCATATTCCACACTAAATAACACTACCTCAATTGAAGACCTCTTCCCATGTTTTTCAGTTTACAGATTGGTAACAAACCAGATCCCTTAATAGGGTGTTTGGGGTGAACCAAGTGATTTAATTATACAATACCTCAAAACCTCACCTGTGCATATGCTTTACAGTGTAGTCTAACAGGGCACCCTGAACAAGATGGAGCCTTGGGTGTACAAACTGTGGCCCCCAGCTCCATTATAGCTTGATTGAAGTCCCCTGGTCTCTCTGTATCCACTAGTTTGTTAGCATGGGACCTGGTGGTAATTAGAATTTCCAACAATGAGTGAGTGTGTCAGCAGATGAATGTGATTTAAATATGCTTTCAACAATATTTCAGTCTTAATTATCACAACATTTGGATTTGGATCCTATACATTTCACACTGAGGGGTCCTATTCCTTTCCACACACAGAAACTCCATGGGTGCCACACCTAGTCATCTCTTACAACAAGCTGTTTGAGGAGCTGAGGACACTAACTCTTCCATGACCTGGGATGTACACAGCAATACCTCAGGTCAATACCACGACATGAAATTTTCATAAGATCCCAGGTCAATCCCCAGAATTCCCACAGGGCGTCTAACATTCAATTCATAATTGACAAATATCAGGTAAGAAATTTTCACACCAAATCAAGCTTTTTGAGCACCACAAAATCACCATAACCTGGTGATGTGCAGTGGCATTATATCTCCACTGCTTGAAAATCATTTTGGTTGAAGCTTAGGGGTCCTAGCTTTGTTTCTAAATGTGTTTAAATGACTCGTTTTGCACCCTTTTTTCCCGAAATTTCAATTTCATGTCATAACTGTATTCATAACACAATCGAGCTAGAACTTTCACATATTGTGTACATATATTTTCTCTTGCTGTTAAAATACAATTATTTTTAGGACATTTTATCTTTTCGATTTCAACCACACCATGTATTTGTAGGCCAAAATCCCGCCTTATCATACCATCTCCTTAGGTCAATTCATGACAAGGCCATCCTTAAAAATAAGTTTGTTGCGCGTAACCCGACCGACTGTCCAAAAATCCGCCGACTGGAAACTTTTTTCGTCGATTTTCCGACCGGTCATCTTTTTATTTTATTTTGCAATGTCAGAATTATCTCCCCTATCTCCTCTCTCGTGTAAACGTATGTAAAACGTTCGCCTAGCAAAAGCAAGCAGGATTTCACTCTCCAGTAGTCGGCGATGTGAGCTTATGTCACACGTTTTGAAGGCATATCCTCCATGGCTCAGTCCGTAGGGGAATGCAGTTTTCGTCGACCACGTGTATATGGCGGGAAGTTCCCCCTTCTGTTTTGTGTTTGGGTTTGATGGAGAGTCGAGAGGACAATAAACACATCGAGAGGCAACAGCAACACACAGGATGGGAAAAATATTTCAACACGGTTGGTTATTAAAACCTGCCATAAAGAGCTCTGTCGCGAATCGACTTGGAACGTAGAATGTTTAGGACTGTCACCATCACCACGTGGTAGACTGGCCGCCGTCGTCTAATAACGTTGGGCCGATTGACGATAGCGGGTCATGCGCAGTGGCTGGGTACTAGTCTACACCACGTGGGTCCGTACACCGACAGATTCGGAGACTGACGATGTTACAACAACAACGATGTTGGATTTCTACTTTTATCCGAGAAGACTTCAGTGTGCCTAAATGCAGAAAATCTATACTGCTTTGTTGTTTAACGGAAACTTTATAACCCTCTATGTCGATGAAGCCATGGATATAGTGTCGGTGGCTTCAGCGGTCTTGACAAATTAGATGGTGCCGTCAGCTTAATTTTGACGTTCCGATGTCGGCATCAAATACGCTTATCAGAATTCCACCTCGGACTAAATTCCACGAAAAGACACAGGTTAGAAACTTAGTATTTGCCTCATTGTTGTCAGTAAATTAAATTACGATGTATTTCTAATCTGAATAAAGGAAGTACCTAAGTATTCAATAAAAGCACACCATAAATTTGCGACGAGGAAGGGCAGTAATGATGTTAATGATTAATTTGAGGTAATTTTCTCAACTCCAAATGGTATAATGAACAACCTTCTGTATAACACTGAGAGGATTTTTTTCTTTCCTGTCACAATTTTGGCAAAAGTTTGTCTGGTAGTGGTATATGTAAATTATTATTTTTTTTGACCAGCTAGTCACTAGTCATTGTCAAGAATGTGTTCAAGGATGTCGATGTCTTCCAAGAAATAAAACAGTTACACAAGCCTGAATTTAAGAATATCTTGCTTTATACCTTGAAGATAACTAGTTTTCTATACTGAAATAATTTTGCTGCCAGACAAAAAGAATATTTCAAATGACCTGCTTAGTATCTGAACTAAATTACACTAACCTCTTCCAGCCTCCCCAAAAGGAAAACCTGATCTAAAAAAAAAAAAAAAAAATTACCTACCTACCGACCCAACTTCCTGAGGTAGGGTCGGGTTACAGCCAACAAACATATTTTTAAGGATGGCCCAAAGTGGTGAAACAGTATCGCTGCAATTTTGCTGGAGAACTATAGGTGTTGAAGATTTGTAAACTGTCATGTATGAAAATGACCTACCAGAGAGTTTCCACTACATGCTGACTGGTACTGTCTGCCCCGATCATCCTCATACGACACAACACTCGGATCACATTGCCATCCACCACACCGGTACTCTACAAATATACCCTATCCATTATATTATATAACTTTATTTTCCAACGGTTTACAGAAATACTCAGCTTGAAAAACTGACATTGATGATTGACGATTTTGTACATGAAGGTTGCTTTTTGAGATACTATTCGGTAAGGTATACTGATCCATTGAAGCTCTCGCAGAAGAGATTTATGTGGGAGTGAAATAGTGGGAATTCAGAATGATTCTGGCAGCATGTCTTTGTAGTTTGTACTAACTTTTTATCTGGGATGCAGTTGCATTTTCCCATATTGTCATACAATCCATATCAGTGAGAATGTATGCATTATAATATATGATTTTGGCTTCTCTTCTCAGAAGATGTCAATACATGTAACTGCGGAATATACCAAGTTTAGTAGATGTCTTGTCACAGACCATATTAACATGGTCCTGCCAACGTAGTGTTTGGTCAATAACTGGTCCTAGGATCTTATCAGACCAAATATTTTGCAGTTCAGAACTGTTAATTTTGACATGGATATCTTTGTCAATCTACAAATCTACAATCAGCATGCTCAGTATGATATTTTCATTCATTAGGTCCATCACATGTGTTGGTTCTTAGTGATGATGCCCACTGTCAATCTTATCATGAAGGAGTCTGTATGATATTGCAGGGTCTCTTATGCATTGTATGTCAGTGGTGTCCATATGACTGTAACCTGTGCGCTTTTTCAATTTTTCCAATTGTCCTGGAACCTAATGACGTAGGCCCCCATCACAATAAAACCCCACTTCTATCCCTTGATGCAATGCAGGCCCCCAACATCCATGATAATTAAATGGCTGGTGGTTATCTTTATACAATTCAATAAGCCTGTCACCTCCCTCATGTAACATGACCTCAACTCAATTGCCACAGTCAGAAGAGCAAGCTTTAATTTGGTGTATCGGGTGCCTTGCACCACATGTACTTTGTGTTGACAATGACAATTGAATTAGTTTCGTGTTACATAAGCAATGTTGGATTTCTGGATAGGTGATCACGTGTCATGCAGATGAATGAATACACAATTATAATATGTCATGGAGGTTTGGGACCATTGTCGGACATTACCAATTTACCGAAATTAACAAAAAGGCACACAATTGTCTAGAAAACTAGACTCAATGAAGGATGCCACTGAGAAGTCAACAAAACATATAACAGTTGTCGAGTTGCATTCTGCATAACGGAAGACCGAACAGTTTCAACTTTCAACACTTGAACAGGAGTACCTGGTTGAAGGCTATAGAGGCAATGGCCCCTGCTGTGTATCTGCCCACACCAGGTAATGTCTTCAACAGCTCCTCTGCTGTCCGGGGCATTTCACCTCCAAGCTCCTGTACAACCTGTTTGAACAGACAAGAATTGTGTGGTTATGGTGTAGAATTTATTGTACATCAGTTGTGCCCAGATTTGGGCTATAAAGTTCAAACATAAAATAAACAGAGATACATTGAAACTCATTAAAGGACACACGTGCACATGCGTCCACATTATATTAAAACAAGATTGAACTACCAGACATAAAAAATTTACATACAAAAATACACAAAGTAAGAAGCTGCGCATCTGAATACCCCTCAGCTTTGGGCGCCAGCCGCTTATATATATTCAATTCGAACCATACTACTTTGAAGACGTCAAGAACACTAAGTAGTCAAGTGACAAATATACCGATTATCTAAAATTTTGCAATCAGAAATGGCTGCAAAGCTTAAGGTTCCCGTCCAATCAGAGAAACCGGCAGTCATTACTTGTCTTTTGATGTATCGATGATGTATACCATGCATGCATCATACTGAACACTTAAAAAGTATCAAAAGATATAGATCAATGATTTTACATAAATTAAAAATGGTTGCCACGGTTTCCATCCAATCAGAGAAAATGGTTCTGTCATTCATTTGTAGTCACTTGGTGTATTGATGATGTAAACAAAGTCTTGCATCAAACACTTGAACAATACCAAAGGTATAGATTTTGCATATGTAAATTAAATATGGCGATCAAGCTTCCCAATAATCAGAGAAACTAGTTGTCATTTATTAATTGTAAGTCTCTTGATGTATCGATGATTTTATCGATTTATATTTTCATATGAAGCACTAAAATGGTATTAGAAATAGATCATTAATGATTTTGCATAAATTAAAAATGGTCGCCCAATAAGAGAAACCAGTTCTGTCATTCATCGTAAGTCTCTTGATGAATTTATGATGTATATCAAATTTTACATCGAGCACTTGATCGGTATCAGAGATGGAGATTATTATTAAATGATTTTGCACAAATTCAAGATAACCACGTATCCTTCCCCCCACTCGGATGAACTGATGTGGTTATTCATTGCGAGTCTCTTGATACATCAATGCTGTATACCAAGTTTTGTAAAGAACACTAATGGTATCAGAGATATACATCATTAAAAAATTTGCATAAATTAAAGATGGCCACCAAGATTTCCACCCAATCAGAAAAACCAGTTCTGTCATTCATCATAAGTCTCTTGATGCATGGATGATGTTTACCAAATTTTACTTTAAGTATTTGAACAGTATCAGATATAGAGATCATTAATGATTTTGCATAAATTAAAAATGGCCGGCCATCTTTCTCGCCACTCAAAAGAACTAATGTGGTTATTCATTGCAAGTCTCTTGATACATCGATGCTGTATACCAAGTTTTGTATAGAACATTGAAATGGTATCAGAGAAATACATCATTAAAGATTCTGCATAAATTAAAGATGGCTGCCAAGGCTTTCACCCAATAAGGGAAACTGGTTTTGTCATTCCTTTAAAGTTTCTTGATGTATCAATGATCTATACCAAGCTTCACACTGAACAGTGAAATGGTTTCCGAGATACACAAGAATAATGCAGGCCTTCAAGTGACTCACAGTGAAAATATAGGAGAAAATTTGCAAAAATATAGGAATTTTCTGAATAAAATATAGGAAAATACAGGAAATAAAGGAGTGTAAGATAGGTCTGTACTACATTGTATGTTTCAAACTTGGTAGTTTTCTGGTGTTCAAAGTGATCGTAAACCTTGAAGTAAAGTTTCCATCAAATGAAAGACCATTGCAAACTGTGGGAAAATATTTATTGTAATTTTTTTATGATTTTATTACACAGAGTAAACTGCAAATAAAGCATGGTATTCTATGGTGGACTGTTGCAATCATATCTAGGTCCAGTGATGTCACACGGCCTAAATACATATATGCACTTTCCAATGCTTGATTCAAGCTTAAGGTGTGTATACTTTGAGTTTCAACACAGACTCACTGTTCTAATGTGAATGTATCACCAAAATCTGGGAGATGGTAACTCAAAAGTGTCAAGTCAAATGGAATCTTGCATTTAATTCCCCCGATTTTGGTGAAACATGCACATTGGAACAGTGAGTCTGTGTTGAAACTCAAAGTATACACACCTTAAGCTTGAATCAAGCATTGGAAAGTGCATACAAAGTTTGAAATATATGTATTAAGGCAGTGTGACGTCACTGGACCTAGATATGATTGCAAAAGACCACCATAGAAAACCATGCTTTATTTGCAGTTTACTCTGTGTAATAAAATCGTAAAAAATTACAATAAATATTTTCTGACACTGTTCGCAATGGTCTTTCATTTGATGGAAACTTTACTTGAGGGCTTACATGTACATAAATATAGGAGAATATAGGAATGACTCGAAAATATAGGAAATATAGCAGACATTTAAGGCCTGTTAATGGTTTCACATAAATTAAAGATGGCTTCCACATGATCAGGTCCAGATTCAATAGGGTTCTGGGTCACGAGCATATGGATGTGCAAGGCGCCTAGTTTGGTGCGCCTAGGGTAAGTCGTTTCTAAAGATATCTTGGTAACGAGAAGGCTGTGACGGTTACGCATAAATTAAACATGGCCACAAAAGTTTCCAAACCAATCGGGTCCAGATTCAATAGTGTTCTCCGTCACAAGCATATGGATGTGCACTGCAAGCTTTTAAGTTTGGTGTGCCTAGAATAAGTCGTTCAGAATTCTTTAGGACATAGCACATAATGATTGTTACAGTAAATCCCAGACAAGACAAGGATAATTGGTAGGAATTGATTCACCTTTCAAGCATGTTTTTTTTCTCAAGAATATGTGAAAGTTACATAAATAGGTCTTGCCTTCTGAGCTCCTTCCAGCAGTCGCTTACCCCGAGAGTAGTAGCCAAGGCCTGCCCACATCGTGTTGACCTCCTGGGTCATAACAATATTAAAAGTCTGAATAGATCATGAAAATGTACAATATAAACCAGTAACCATGGAGATTTGATAGTTTGCATCACAACTAGTGTAATCATAAAATTAGTTATTGTAGATGCTTACTTTATTCAATGTAATATTTTCTGTAATATTTACTTGAATACTTGACCTTTCTGTAATGATCAGGTGAAGATACAGGTATACCATACCTCTAGAGTTGCCTTGGCCAGGTCCTGGAGTGTTGGCCATTTCTGGAGTGAAACAAACATTGGAATGAACATGAGGTTACTGTGTATAATCATATACATTATTTGTGAGCTCGGTTGCTTTCACAAACTGATGATACATGTAAACCAATATGATATCAGTCCGTGCCATGAGAGGTGAGCGATCACTCATGCGTGCCTATTTCTCACCTAAACTGAATTTCAGGCGATTAACAAACCACTCGCCATACCAACCCAGCATCAACATTTTTTAAAGTAATATGATCGAATCAAATTCCATTGTGTAATTATTTAGCTTGGGGAGGTTTTTTTCTACCTCAATCATCTTCGGCAAATCTCGCTAGTTTTTTATCCTTGTCTGTAGAGAATTTCGTGAACCACCGTGCTGAGGTATTTTCCAGCTCTAGCCAGAGTGCCCCGAAAATGAATATGATCATGGAAAACAAAATATTGGGCCCTAATTTCATTTCTGAAATATTTTAAAACATTTTATGCACTAAAAATAATTCCTCGACAATGGGAATATTTATTTGGAGCAGCCGTGGTTATAGCAAGTATGGTATATTGTACCGCAGTTTAATCACATTTCATGTTGCTGCCATTTTGAATCTCATCGTACACTGTGTGCAGATCCGCTCACCTTGATCATATATTGGCAAGCAGGCATCTGCTCGCCTACTCGCCAGGGACCAAATGCTAGACAAAATCTTGACCACTCATGATGATTTTACTCATGCCAAGACCTAGCATGCCTAGTGATATATGCCACATGCAAAGTACACTGTGTTCTGTCAGACTTTGTGTACCATATAAGCTGTGTACATGTTTTGAGATCAAAATATTTAACAAACTTGTTTATGATATTTTTGTTGCTAAGATTTCACCTTCATCCATTTGTTGTAGTAGTCAATGACTGTGGCCACTTGTGTCTGCTGGAGCATAATCTCAGACACCCAGTCTATTAAAGGGATAAAGTACACATAATTTATATAAAACATCTTGATATATTTCAGATATGTGTCAGCCAAAACAACTCTTCTTCATATACTTTTCATACAAACAATGAGTTGTTGGTTGATTTAGTTATCAAGGTTAATAAAATAGGTCACTGTGTACAGTATTTGACTTAGTCTAGGAAGAATGAAATTTTGCTGAATGAAATGATGAAGAATTCGATTTAAATTGAAAAAAAAAAAAGATACATAAAATGTCATTTAGAAGTTAATCTATATGTTGAGAATTTGTATAAGGCCATTGTCACTTGATTGGTTGTTTACCATGACCTTGATTTTTTAAATACACATGCTAGATGCTATAATTATTTATTATTAATTATTAAATTGCACACCAATTGTATACGAATATGAAGAAAATGAGTAAAATGTAAATCCCTCATCTATTTTGATTATTTTCCCTGAGTGCTGGTCATGCCAAATAACCAATCAAGTGACAATGGCCTAAATGTATACCATGGTCCCATAATTAAAACATGAAGCTGCGCTATCGATACCCCTCGGCTCTGAACCCCAGCTATTATAATGTAAGGGTGTCTCTACCAATTGATTGGCTTGTGGGAAGAAATATTTACCCCTGGTATTGTAAGTGTACTTTCTTTGAAAAAAAAATTGTCTAAGAGAATAAATCAATAAATCAGTCATCCAATCAATAAATAAATGTGATAGTATACTAACATGATATAGAAATAATATGCAAACTTAACATAGGAATTAGTGGATTTTGTTAGACAAGGGGCATAACTCTGCAAAATACTTTCTGACACGACTCATTTTCGATAGGCATCTAGTGTCATTTTCAAAACAGATTTGCAGGCATTCTTCGCATTGTGTAAGAGAATAAATCAATAAATCAGTCATCCTATCAATAAATAAATGTGATAGTATACAAACATGATATAGAAATTATATGCAAACTTAACTTAGGAATTAGTGGATTTTATTAGACAAGGGGCATAACTCTGCAAAATACTTTCTGACACGACTCATTTTCGATAGGCATCTAGTTCAGGTCAAGAGAAACAACTGTATCACGTTAGGATGTTGTACATGTATATGGAACGGTTCTGAAATTATCACAATAACAAATCATAAATGGATTTTTATTTGTAAAAAGGGGCATAACTCTGCAAAATATTGTCCGAGATGACTCATTTTCGATAGGCTTCTGATTTACGTGAAGATAAATAGATGTAACAAGTTTGGTTGCCATGCATGAAACGGTTCTGTAGATATCGCGGTAACGGACGGACGGACGGACGTACGGACAGCCGTACATGACGACGACAATACCCCTAGGCCAAAGTTGGCCGAGGGGTAAAAAAGTGGATGACAGACATAAAGTTGAATTCACAAGGATAATCAGGCCATGATAAATACGAAGCTGCGCATCAAAAAACCCCTCGGCTCTGGGTACATTCATAATGTATTCAATTTGAACCAAGATGTCAGGAACACCAAGCAGTCAAGTCACAAATATACAGATTATCAAAAATTTTGCAATTAGAAATGACCCCTAAGATTTCCGTCCAATCCGAGAAACCGGTATTCATTACATAAATTTCTTGATGCATCAATGATGTATACCAAATTTTACATCGAGCATTTGAACGGTATCAGAGATAGAGATCATTAATGATTTCGCATAAATTAAAGATGGCCGCCCTTCCTTCCCGCCACTCAGAGGAACTGATGTGGTTATTCATTGAAAGTCTCTTGATACTGTTTACCAAGTTTCGTATAGAACACTGAAATGATATCAGAGATATACATCATTCAAGATTTTGCATAAATTAAAGATGGCCACCAAGGTTTCCGCCCAATCAGAGAAACCAGAACTGTCATTTGTCGTAAGTCTCTTGATGCATCGATGATGTATACCAAATTTTACATCGTGCACTTGAACGGTATCAGAGAATGAGATCATTAATGATTTTGCATAAATTAAAGATGGCCGCCCATCCTTCTCCCCACTCAGAGGAACTGATGTGGTTATTCAGTGCAAGTCAGTTGATACATCGATGCTGTATACCAAGTTTGGTATAGAACACTTAAATTGGATCAGAGATATATATCATTAAAGTTTTTGCATAAATTAAAGATGGCCGCCAAAGTTTTCGGTCAATCAGGTCCCGATTCAAAGTATCTGGATGTATCGATGATGTATACCAACTTTCATATAAAACAACTGAATGGTAACAGAGATATGTATCATTATCGATTTCGCATAAATTAAAGATGGCCTCCAGGATTTCCAGCTAATCAGAAAAGCCAGTTTGGTAATCCATTGAAAGTTGCTTGATGTATCGATGATGTATACCAACTTTCGTATTGAACAGTTGAATGGTTTCGGAGATATAGATCATTATCCATTTCGCATAAAATTAAAGATGGCCGCCAAGGTTTTCACCCAATCAAATCCCAATTAAATAGGCTTCTGGTCCTTGACTAGGTAAATAAGCATACCGAATTTGGAATTCTTCAGTGGAACCGTTCTCCGGCTATCTCGCTCACGTACGGACGTACGGACGTACAAGACGACGACAATACCCCATGGCCAAAATTGGCCGAGGGGTAAAAACCTGACGATGATGACCATGACCTTCAAACAAGGACATGGAGGGAAGTAAATTGTAAATGAACTAGAAATGTGTATCATTGTATTATACTAGCTAGAGGACACGGACACTCGTCAAACATCCTGCACCACTCGACTCTTGGACAGTCCCTTAATACAGATGCAAGATGAAATGCAAAGGCGCAATGCAGGATATCATGGGTGTGACTATGTACATGTATGTTTCATAGGCTGAGTATTCAAATTCCAGCATCAGCTCATCTCCCATGATGCAATACTCAATTTTTGTTTTGAATCTGCGCATACCAATCTTACTGTGCAACTACGTCACATCATGTGTTATAAACAGTTAGGCGGTGGGTCTAATCTAAGGTTGCAGACTTCTAGTTGATTTCCTTGGTAATGATAATCAATGTTCTGACTTGCCTGCATATGCTCTCTGATTTGGATCAGGGGTCACAGTGGGATTGGTCTGAAATATAACGAATACACATGTAGGGTTAATTCCATAAGTTCATAATGATAACTTATTCACCTTCTAAAATTGAGAAGTGTGGGAAGCAGGATTGGGGTGGGGTGGAAGGCGGTGTGGGGTGGGGGGGGGGGGAGGGAGGTAATTGAATGCTGACATACATAGGTGATGTAACACCCAATCAAATTCATCATCCCATTAGGCAAAAATTATAAAGGTGCTTTCGGGGTAACCCTAACTTGCCCAGTAAAATGGTTTCTACTCAAACAAATTTACTGGCTGTGCAGAAAAAAACAACACATATTTGCTGGTAGTTTTATGCAGAATAACAGCTTTTTTCTAGTTCGGGGTGTTAGGGCATAAAAGGGACTGTTTGGTTCAGATTCTTCCAAAAGCACCAAATTTGGCCCATATGTCACCCATACCATACCTTTTCGATTTTTGATTGGCGCCAAGGTAGTCACCCCCTGGGGCCGCCATATTGGCGAAATTCAATATGGCCACCACCCGAGGCCGGGTTAGAGGACAATCGTATTTAAAAAAACAAAATGGCTAGAATCATGAATAATACAAATTTTTAGTGGTTTTCGGTGTCGGGGAATCTGATTCTGATCTTATTTCAACGATTTGAGGTCAAGGTCACCCTAAAGGTAATTTTGTGGTCAAATTCATCATTTTTAGTGGTTTTTAGTCGAGATATACAAACTAGCTCATTTTATCGATTTTAGGGGTTGAGTAACCCGAATCTGGCCATATTTTGACGATTTGAGGCAATATTGCATTTGAGGTTCACGATAGAGGTCACCCGAACCAGAGATCAACCAGAGGTCAATTATAGGCAAAACACCAAAAGGGCTAGAATCACAAATAATACCATAGGGGTTTGTGGCATTATTCTGACCTTATTTTGACGATTTGAGGTGACCATCCTCATTTGGGAATTAAAGGTCAAAGATCAACAGTTGCTAATAAAAACAATCGAAGCAAGATTATTCAGGAACAAATGTTATTAAAATACTTCGGAGATGACATCTGCTGACAAAATGCTATAACTATGCCGCTGCACCGCTATGTGCATTTAAATGTTCAAATACAACACAAAGACCGCTTTAGCAACACTATACCAATGATTACCTTTACCTATGCCTTCTGCCTTGCGCTCTATGATGCCAGCAATAAGTAATACTGGTCATCACCGCCCTCGTTATTAACGCACCCGCCTTCGCATTTGCCGAGGGCCGTGTATTGGACATCGGTGCAGTTGCATTTGCACCTTCCCGTGCATGCCTTGAGTCAGTCGCAGTGCATGAGAATGGCATATGCCATAGAAGTGTCGCTGAGAGTGGTCCATAGTGGTTGCCATGTATTGGCGCAATCTTTGTGCCAGCTCCACTCACTGAAGTCATGGATATTTCCTGCTTGAGTGAAGTGACCGAACTCCAGTAGAAACTCGCTTGCAGTAGCGCTCGCTTAATTCACATGCTGCAACTGCGTGGCTTTGGAGGTGGGATGTTTTCCAGCATATGTCATGGAAATGTGAGTGATCCACGTGATGTACCGCACAAAGGCGAACATATTCAGCAAGTACGTGACGCTCCTCATCTTACCATTTCTCGAAGCCCAATTGAAGAGCGATACTCAACGCATTGACGCTATATGAGATAATTACCCCGAGGAAAATAACCTCAAACCTCTCACGCAGCAATGACGCGGGAATGACTCACGGACAAGAGTCGGCGATGGCAGCACTAAAATTCCAAATTGTGAATGGATCAGCGGATTCTTAAAAAAGTGAGAACAAAAAGGAGCTGTTCTCATTCATCAGCACACAGATCTCCAAGACTGAAATGGGCGGAAACCTCCTCCTGTGTACCCGTTTTGAGTCTGTGTTCTTCAATAGGCGTTGTGACCTCACAATACTTCAACCGTGCAACCATCAGAGGCGCACACCAGGGTCCTCCTGCATCCAGCACATGCCACAGAAGAGGGTCATACAACAGCCTATGTTCAAACGATGGACAGCGATGCCCGGTCTTTGGAGACCCTCGGTCTATCGAAACTCTTGATGGGCTTCGGTACTGGAATAAAATATAGTGACATTGCAGTCCATACCATTTGTTCCGATCTCGGTCCGCCAAAATCCTTGGCACTACCCCTCTTCCACAGCCTAACTGGGTGCGACCCGACTTCACAGTTTCTTGAGAGCGCAAGCCGGAAGGCCTAGGTATAGGTACTACTAATCGTTGGTATATTGTTGCTAAAGCGGTCTTTGTATTGTATTTTGAACATTTAAATGTACATACACATGTAGCGGCGTAGCGGCATAGTTATAGCATTTTGTCAGCAGATGTCATCTCCGAAGTATATTTTAATAAAATTTGTTCCTGAATAATCTTCGTTCGATTGTTCTTAGGGATAACTGTTGATCTTTGACCCCAAAATGGGGTGACCTCAAATCTTCAAAATAAGATCAGAATCGGATTCTCCGAATGCCACAAACCCCTATGGTATTATTTGTGATTCTAGCCCTTTTGGTGTTTTACCTACAATTGACCTCTGGTTCGGATGATCTCTATCGCGACTCTCACATGAAATATTGCCCCGAATCGCCAAAATAAGGCCAGATTCGAGTTACTCAACCCCGGAAACCAATACAATGAGGCAGTTTATATATCTTGCCCAAAAACCACTGATAATGATGAATTTGGCCCCAAAATGACATTTATTTAGGGCGACCTTGACCACAAATCGTTGAAATAAGATCACAATCAGATTCCCCGACCCTCAAAACCGCTAAAAACGCTATTACTCATATTTCTAGCCCTTTTGGTTATTTAACTAAGATTGACAGCTAACCCGGGTGGCGACCATATTGAATTTCGCCAATATGGCGGCCCTAGGGGACGCCCATCTTGGCGCCCGTCAAAAATCAAAACAGTATGGTATTGGCAACATATGGACCAAATTTGGTGCTTTGGAAGAATGTGAACCAAAAAATCCCTAACAGCCCTGACTAGTAGGCTTCATTCACTTGATTCTGAATGAAAATGAAAAATTTGAAAATCAATTTTCCTATTTCTAAGCTAAAACTTACCTTCACATACCTTATTGCTATCGTGTTCCTATGCGATTGCCCCATTGTAAAACCTTACCACAGAACCAAAAGAAATAGTCCCTGTAATGCCCCAATGCCCATGCGCGAGTACCCAGAATCCTCTCTGTCTGACCACGTCACTTCCTTCTTTCCTATTCAATCGCAGTGTGAATAACCCATTAGCGGGGAGGCTGGGAGGGCCATCACAGTATGTGAAGGTAAGTTTTAGCTTAGAAATAGGAAAATTGATTTTCAAATTTTTCATATTTCCTACGCTGTAAAACTTACCTTCACATACCTTATTGCTAGAATATCATAGCAGGAGGAGGGAAATAGTGGTCAAACAGAAAAGTTCTCAAGCATAGGCTGCAAGGCAAAACAGGGGTCAGCGAGATAATCGAGTGCCATAAAGACATATAACATGACGGTATGGCCATCGATATAATCACCCAGCCCTAATATATACATATAAGCGGGCCTAGTGAATGGCTGACAAGCACTAGACCAAAACCTCGCGCCCCCCCCCCCCTTTTTGAAAATTTGGGGAGAGCAGACACTTACCAGATTTTAAAAAATGGTAAAATCACTAGGAGGTCTAGTGCGTAGACGGGTCCGCAACTGACTGGGCAGCCACCAGGGGTCCCAGTGAGAAGATGTCCCGTCGTTGGAGCGTCAGATCCCGGAGGTAGTGTGAGACGAAGGTAACATTACTCCTCCAGTAGCAGGCCCTCATTATGTCGGACACGGATCTATTGGTCCATAGAGGCCAGGATGCCGCCATGGCCCTGACCTCATGGGCGGAGACCTTGGACAAGGAAATAACCTCAGGTGGTACGTCCGTGTACGCAAAACGAATAGTCTTGGCAAGCCAGGAAGATATAGTATTTTTAGATATCTCCTGCTTGGAAGAGGGCCCAAACGGGATGAAAAGACGCACCCGCCCAGCTCTCATATGCTCCACACGTGCCAGGTAACAGGAGAGAGCTCTGACGGGGCACAAGACTCTGTCATCGTCAACAGCCGCGGACAGGATGTTGGACAGAGCCGGGATGACGAACTCTCTCGGAAGATTGTCGTAGAGGGACTGATTCTTCGCAACAAAATCCGGGAGAGTAGATAACGCCACCCAGGTCCACTTAGGGTTGTATCTCAAAGACCTGAAGTCCAAGGCATGGATTTCTGATACGCGGGGGCAGAGGCAAAGGCGATCAGAAATACGGTCTTGTAAGATAGAAACTTCAACTCACAGGTGCCGATGGGTTCGAAGGGCGGCTCAGAGAGCCTTGTCAGATCCAGAGCCATATCCCATTTAGGAAGCTGCGGCGTCGGAGTAGGCCTCTCCACCCGAAAGGAACGAAGAAGGGCAGAAAGGTTGACGTCGAGTGATGGGTTGACACCTGTGGTCAATTGAAGTACCCTGGAGATAGCGGACCGATAGCCGTCGACCGTGGCCGGAACAAGCTGCCTGTCATGGAACAGATGCAAAAGGAAAGTCTGCTACCTGGTGAACAGTGGCAGAGGTTGGAACAATTCCACGTCCAAAACACCAGGTAGCGAAGGACTTCCACTTGTTCTGGTACACCGCAGTCGTTGATGCTCTGGTGGACCGGACCATCCTTTCGGACGCTTCGACAGAAAATCCAGCCTCAACGAGCTGATGCTGGAGCACTTGAACGCGGTCAGTTGAAATAGACCGGGATTCGAGTGATACAGGCTGGATCTCGGCTGACGAAGCAGGTTCCACCAAAGCGGCAGCCGACGAGGTACGTCTATGAGAAGATCCATCAGGTCTGGAAACCAAGGGCGAGTGGGCCACCACGGAGCCACAAGGTAGACCACGCACGGCTGTGCTTGGATCTTCCGGAGGACTTGTGACAAGATTGCTGGCGGCGGGTAGGCGTACGCAATCATGTCGGACCAGTCCAAAGACAGGGCGTCGACTGCTAGGGCTGCTGGATCCGGAACGGGAGACACATAGGCCGGCAGTAGATGGTTCCAACGGGTGGCGAACAGATCTACGTTCGGCGTCTCCCATATCCGAGACATCTGGGCTAGGATGTCTTCGTGGAGCTGCCATTCGGTCGCTATTATCTGATTCGGTCTGGACAGTGCGTCGGCTAAGACGTTCAGATGACCGGGAATGTGGCGAGCTCGCACAGAAATTCCGTTGTCCCAACATAGGCTGAAGAATTTCTGTGCTTGATCCAGCAGTTGGGGAGAGTGAGTCCCTCCCTGCTTGTTTATGTAGGCGAGGACTGTCGTGTTGTCCGTTGCTACTAACAAGCGTTGGTTCTTGAGGTCTGGAAGCAATCTCTGTATGGACAGGGTTACGGCCTGGAACTCCAATACATTGATATGTAGCTTCCTCTGGCTGTTGTTCCACAAGCCGGATATTGACCTCGAACCCAAATGTGCTCCCCATCCTTCCATCGATGCGTCCGTGAACAGTTGACGGGACGGCTGAAAGGGTAGGAAGGTGACACCTATCATCACGTTCTCCGGCTGCAGCCACCAGCGTAGGAGACGTTTGACATCCTCTGTCACAGGGACAATAGGATTCAGGTGCCGTTTCGGCCAATGGTTGTTGAGGTGCATCATCAACGGCCGAAGCTGCAACCGACCTCGAGGTGTTACATCCTGAGTTGATGTTAACAGGCCGATAATTGCAGCGAACTGGAGAGCACGTCTGTGCGATGCTGACAGGAACGTCGGCACCGACGTCAGAATTTTCTTCCAGCGGTCTTCCGGAGGTTTCGCTAACGCTGAAAGGGTGTCGTAGGAAACTCCGAGAAAGACTCGAGACTGGGATGGTGTCAACTCCGATTTGCCCTCGTGAGGAAGATAGCCCAGAGCAACAAGGATCTCCCAAACGAAATTGGTGTCCTTGCGGAGTTCCTCCCTGCACTGATTCCGTAGTAGGGAATCGTCGAGGTAGAAGTGGTACTTGAGACCTCTCGTGTGCAGGAATGACGCCACCGGGTTGAAAATTCTGGTGAAGACCCAAGGGGATGTGGATAGTCCGAAAGGGAGCACGCGTAACTGGAACTTCCGGTTGCCAACCAGGAAGCGCAGATACTTGTGATGAGCCCTGTAGATCGGAACATGCAGATATGCATCTTGGAGGTCGAGAGACGTCATCCAATCCCCTTGTAACAGAGCCGAACGAATAGACCGGAACGACTCCATCCGGAAATGAGGCGGGGCCAAGAAGTCCTTGTTCAACCGACGCAGGTTTATAACCATACGCATTTCGGTGGTGTTCTTCTTGGGGACCAGGAACACCGGAGAATAAAAGCCCGGGGACAGATCGTTTGGCGGAAGTTCTATTAGCTGCACCCTTCACTACCAACTTGTCCACGGACCTCTGAATCTCCATCAGGTGCTCCCGACGCACTGGAATTCGAGACGCCCTGGGTGACGTAGTCAACGGGGGAGTTGTGGCGAACTCCAGCCGATACCCATGACGTAGGGTGTTCAACACCCACGAATCCGCCTGGATTGCCTCCCAATTCCTCCAAAACCTTACAAGTCTCCCGCCTACCGGAAGCGCCGGATCTGGTGGAATTGGGAACGGCGGCAACGTGCGGTCTCGCCATGCAGAAAGCACATCTGCATGGCCCGTGTCCTCATTTCTTGGAAGCTCTGGCGGACTTCCCTTTTCCGCCACCACGTTTAGAGTGGCCGCTCCCCCCTCCCTTCGAACCTCCGCCGGATTTCGAAGAGGAGGGTACATCCTTCTTGGCACCAGCCCCGGAAGAAGAACTTGAAGATGAAGCTTTCTTCGGGGCCGAGGAAGACGACGTCGCGGCCTCGGGGGCCGATCGCTTCCTCTGTTGCGAACCAAAGTAAGAATGTGTGGTCCTGGCAGCGGACATTTCATTCTGCAGCTCAGGTAGTACACCGGCAAACAGAAGTCCTGAGGCGGGGGACTGCTCCCTTAAGGTCGATCTCACACTGGCCGGGGTATACGTAGGCAGGGCCGAAAACAGTGCAAGACGCCTTAAGTGTACAAACATAGCGGACATGAAGACTGAGGATGCCATCAAGTCCGCGTCTGCACGCGCAGCTGCCGTCAGGAAGTCCTTCATCAGGTTGACGTCATCCACCGGGACAGATACGTAACCGGAAGGTGACGTTTGGGGTATGCGATTAAGAATCGTGCGAATGGCGTAAAGAAACCAATCGAGATGGGAAGTAATCGCTACCTCCTGTCTAGAAGTGTCCTCCAGTAGACACATCTGACGAACAGAAAGAGGAATGTCTTTCTTCGGCGGAGAGACTCCAAGAAACTGATCGAGTTCCGGTTCCTGGACTGCTGCTCGATCA
This sequence comes from Hanleya hanleyi, assembly GCA_036873755.1. Lineage (NCBI taxonomy): Eukaryota > Metazoa > Mollusca > Polyplacophora > Lepidopleurida > Hanleyidae > Hanleya > Hanleya hanleyi. The sequence continues at coordinate 7,576 of JAVTVY010008226.1, read as the reverse complement.
TGCCAAGGTGAGCCGTGTACTGAATACGACCGGAACACGGGTCGCTCCAGCGGGAAGACACCAGTAGATTTCTTAAAAAGAGATCTAGACTCCTGTTGTCGTTGCCTCTCATCTTGGGTCTTAGGAAGTGAGAAGGCGTCCCGCATGCGTTCAGCACATTCAAAAACAGCTCTAGAAGGCGGAAGTGACGTGCGATGTGACGGCTCTTGTCGGAGATCAGACATCGCAGTAACTCTTCTGGATTCTACAATTGGTGGAGGAGTCATATCCGGAAACAACTCATAAAGGCGAGCCAGTGTATCAGAGTAACTGGACGCAGCGAGGTCCGGATCAGCATCGAACAAGGAAGTCCGTTCTTCCGCTTCCGTCTCAGCGTTATTCACTGTCCCGGGATTCACAGGGGTAAACCTGGGCACAAACGAGGGAGGTGCAGGTCTACTAGCCTGCGAGAGATCAAGTGGTAGCTGAGGATGGGAACCGGAAGTCGGCCTCCTTGATGATACGGGGCGAGGTTGATAGCCAGCCCACTCGGGCACCGGAAGTGGTGTAGGAGATGGTGGAGGAGGCATCAACATGTCACGCTGTAGGGCTGCGAAGTCAGCAGACAATCTATTAAACCTATCGAAGAGGCTGGCAGGAATAGATGTTGCTGGAGGACACTGCCTATCAGAAGGGGGAAGTAAGGCAGAACCGGAAGCAGCCGCATACTGGGACATCGCCGGCCTAGCTGGGTATCTAGGCAGGTGTGGGTGAGCAACCCTCACTTGTCGTCTCGGTATAGGTGCATGATATGGCATAGCATATCTGACAGGCCTAGGAGAGGGAGAACGGAAGTGAGCACCCGATGTACCGGAAGTCGGATGTGTAGGAATACGTGCAGTAGGAAACACACGACGTGGTACATCAATAGGTCGGACTACAGAAGCCACAGAAGGGTATGAAGTAGGCCTATACACTACACTGCGTACAGGGAGCGGAGAGTACGGCGGTGCAGCATAGGGAGCCGATCTGCTATACATCGATGACGAAACCGGAAGTCTGTTCATCGATGACTTCACTCTCGTGTCATACATCGATGAATGACCCGGAACCCCATAACCAGATGGATAGGCAGGAACATCATACGCAGAGGCAGTCCTATAGTAGGATGAAGTAGCCGACATCGGAGCATGCGCAGAAACAGGAGCGGAAGTTCCGATGTGATACGATGATACCGGAAGGTAAGACGATACCGGAAGGTATGAAGTCAATGGTTGCATATAAGCATCCGAGAAACTCGGAGCTACCGTTGGCCGGAAGTCATAACTGGACACAGGCACACGTTGACGCTGGTCCGGTTGAGCAAGCTGCGGGGAAGCTGACAAAGGCTGCTGTAAAGGTGCCCTGGACAGCCTGGGAACATTCAGTAGGGAATGATCCGACGCAGGAAAACCGGAAACGGGTGTAATAATCACCGTAGACTGCACTGGGCGAGGTGATATTACGGACGCTGGAACAGCTGACATCTCCGTAGTTGGTATAGACGTAGATGAGCTGCGCCGAGATGAAGACAGATTCTCCGGAAGTGACGAGTCCTTGACCACGGAAGTCACAGTCTCCGGATTGACAATCCGAAACAGGGGACCCTCAGTCGGAAGTGACGTCATAGATGTCGGATCAAAGTTGGCCGTCAAGGTCAAGGACGTCCCGTGCAGTAACTTACCTACGGGACGTCCGCCATCTTTGTTTGCCATCTTGGCCCCTGAAACAGAATTTGTACATGGAGGAGGAGAAATACTGACTACATTCGGCAAATTACTAGATGGAGTTACACTCATATCCTGCGTAACGGACATATCAAGAGAGGCAGACTCGTCCGGCTCGTTCACAGGTGAGCGAGACGGAGAGCCGACCAAGCTCTCGGCACAATCGAAGCCGGGCGGGGGCAAAACTTCACTGGCATATGATAGTCCGGGCGAGATAAGGTTTGACCTTCAAAAAAATATACCATAGCTGATTTTTGGCTTAGTGGTACTGGATGCCATGGAGAATGATATGTGAGAAGCCTCACGTTGAGGCCCTTGGGGAAATTTTTTTATTTTAATTTGTTTCAGGGGGTGTTTTTGGTAATTATTTAATGGGGTAGGGGTAACAGAATCGCACACGGAATTACTTGTATTTGTCCAGTCATGTCATATTTGGGCTTATTCTTTGCAGGAGATGTCCCTCTAAATGATACAATCAATCCCGTTGCTATTGACCTCATAGTGACCTCGGCAGAGGTCAAAAGGTCACCCGAGACAGAAAATATGTGAAATTCTGACAAATTACAATTTAATTTCTTTAAACATTAGGTATATGTTATAGTCATCTAATTATAGCCAATTAACCATAGTTAACACTGCAGAAGTGACACGGTGACGTCATATTGAGAGCCTGGCGTCAGAGAACTTTTTCCTACTCCTCAACCGAATTACTGGAAATCATATCTTCAACTATATGAACTGTCAAACTTTATTTAGATATGATCGAGAATGTCATCATCCAAGATAGCGTCTGATTTGTCTCCTGAAACATTGTCGCAAGATGTGCCGCGGCAATCACTACAGGCAGCCACACATGCCAGACCGTTTTTCCTGCAGCTGCACAATTTTGTGCCACACGTATTCTTGGATGTTGTTTTGCAGCTGCAACGAATAACGTTGAGGACAAATTCTGGTGCTGCAGCAATATCTGTCTTCACTGGAACAAGGACACCGTTTTCTGCTTTCCACCCCCACTGCGTAGGATTGAGACATGTCAGGTTTAGGGTGGCCCATTGGCACACCTGCAAGTGCACCCTTAGTGCGTGAAAATACACAGCCCGAACCGTCGGGGGCAAGCTTTCTGGCTTTAGTTTCTTTTTTCCAAGAACCATCATGCGCCATTCAGCATAACGTAATGCTGTGAGCGTTTCGCTCTTTCCATTGAAGATACTCAGCATAACGCTATTGCCTGCACTGCCGATCTCCTCAAGAGACTGTCTCTTGAAGATTTTTTGACTTCAGCGTTTCCATGATCTTCATCTTGCCTTTGCCATATGTGGCGGAAGTCGTGTCGCAGCCACCCCAAGCATGAACAAACAAGATGAGGTCAGAGGGAATCGGTAACATCGTCACAACGCTTTGAACACACAAATCATTGTAGGTACATTGAGGAGGCACCCATGGGGAGTGATGGAGGGCTGCACCCCCATCCACAACACACCAGTCTGCGTTTGGCTTTTGAACGTGAGGATGAAGCTTTAATATACTGTTGCGTAATTGTGACTTCTGTGTTTTTCTCATAGAGCCATTTTTGAAAAGTGCACTAGGCTCAGGTGTGAACTCGAACTTGAAGTGGTTGATTTGCTCTTCCTGGTCTTGTCGTTCCAGAAGAAGAGTTGCACGAGTGAACAATATAAGAGGATCAATGTGTATCACAGTTTTGTCCACTTTCACTCCTACTTGTAAGCACTCAGTGTACGCACCTGGTCACTCCTCCTAATAGTCACCCCTTCAAAACATACTCCATCTAGTTTCTTCTGAATCATCTGACCAACTACTTCTACATCGTCACAATTGATGTTGTCACTTTCTCCAGCAGTTAAACCCGTTGACAGACTTCTCAATGTCGGAATGTCTGGGTCAAATGGGTCATGAGTTTGGAACCATGCATGCAGCTTTTCCATATCTGTCATGTCCCGCTGTCTTGACTTGCAGTCAGATCGACGTGCTGTTCACTAGTTCTGTGTATAACATTGGTGAGTGTACTCATCGAATTGTGGATTGCAGCGCAACGATGCATGCTGTTTATCCAGGTTGTACGCACGGACTCTGTTACACCTCGACCACGAGTTAAACCACCTCGACTCTTCAGGGATCTCATCATCACCTGCTCAATGATGAGGTCCGTCCACAAGCCTGCCCAAAATCTATCGCTTCGGCGTACGGTGTGAAGTCCATGGTCGGTGAAACTTTTGTAGACCCCTGGATAGTCCGTCTTCAATCGTAACAATCTCCCAGATTTGGCATAGTGAATATGTCCAGTTGCTGCAAACAGATTGATCATTTTGCCAAGAGATTGCAGCAACTGCCAGTTGCCAGTCCTTTCTGCACGAATGTATTGTTTGAGGATGCCGACATATGAAAGACACTGTAACCATAACTTGGCAGTGCGGGACAATCTTGCCAATTCCTCTTTCTGTTTATCGAGTTCTTGTTCTAAGGTCTTCAGTTCTATGCAGTTTGATATTTTATCTACTCCTCGTTGGTAATCCTTTTGGATGACATCACATAGTGACTTAATATTTTTAACTTCAATGTCAGACAGTTGCTTCACGTTATTCTCATTTCTGACAGGATCCTCACTAGTAACACCATCATCATTGTCTTCATTAATGTCATAATCACTCTCTGTCTCATCACTGGAACTACCATCATCCATATCCGACGTGATGTCATCTTCGTTTTCAGCAAATTCTTTAGAGACAACCTCTGGGAAAAACTGTGACAACAGTCTTGAGGTTAACACAGACTCCAACATGAAGAAACCACTTGCAGAGCTCTTGCAATAGCCTTTCCAGTAAGAATGTGAGTTACTGCTACCTTGCCATATACTGTTTCCAACGCCAGATTCTGACATTACTTTACCAATGCTACCAACGTAGCTCATCAACGTATGAAATCCTCTAAGGATGAGGACTACCTTCAAGTCTAGGGCTTTCAAAATCTCCATGGCTTTGAGCCTTAATGGTTGATCGAATGTGAGAATCGGTGTAGGGATGTTGAGTTCCTCAGCTTGTTTGATCACAAGAGCAGTGTTGAATAAATGCAGGAAATATCTGTTAGATCAAGATCGATAATCGAGAGCATGTGAACAATTGACTGACCAGGATAATCACCTTTCGAAATTTCTGTCATGTACCCAGACCAACCAGGTCTAGTTTCAAGAGCAACGTTCGACGTGAACTTGGATACGTGCCAGAGCAGATCTAACTGCACATCAGATGGCATGGTACATTGAGACTGTTGGCGGATTTGTTCAACAGACTGAAAGCTGAGCTTTGAGAGACCGGAACATTCAGGAGCGCAATACGTGACCACAGCTATTCCCTTGTTTTGTACATCACCCTGCTTCATTAATCTCTGTCTCGGAATACATGGTAAATTTGAGGAAGCGGCAGCTACGTTTGCACCAGTTGTAGAAAGCACGATTCCCATTCCATGTAGAGTTCCCTTGCCATCAAGTGTTGGGACATTATGATCCACGTTATCCGCTGACCATTGGCCGAAGCATCCCTGCATACAGTGTTCGAATTTAAGAAAAATTTGAACCAGTCCACCGGACTGGTGAGCCATAAATGTAACCAGTCCGCAAATATTTTTAATATTAAATAAAATATGATGTGGGAACATTTATCATCATGAATATTTTGTGCTCTGTGATGGTTGCTACTAAATAAGAAAATAATAATTGTGCATTTCTTGAATTTCTTGAGCGTGTGTGAAGATAATCACAGACAACATACCCCGTCGGCTAGACTTTGACGGCGACTTTGACTGCACGTGTCGTCGCGAAAAACACTGCTTCAACAAATGCCATTTCAAGCCAAAAAATCTGTAGATTTCTTTCGAAGTGATGGAGAATATGTTTAAAATTGTCCTGGTAAACATGATCAGGTCGACTGAAGCGTATTTATAGTGCTGATTTCTCGATTCCCGATCTGGAATTGGGAGCTTTATTTTCTGAAAAGATCGCCAACCTGCATTGCCATGCTGCATTACAGTCACACTTTATGGTATGCTGTGTTCGCACCGCTTTACGGTTGTTGTTGTTGTCGTAAAACGCGGCCGTGGTCGTGATTTCGTTGGAATTTGCTGGAAATTGTTTTAGACTCCCACGATTTATTTAGACTTGATCGGGTAACCGAAAACAGACATTTAGTTTTTTCATTCTTTACAAATTGTGCGGAGATATCCAGAGAAATAGTTTACACAATGAACTGAGAGCTTTTTTGTTACCAGTCCGACGGACTTGTTGTTCAGTCACTCACACCAGTCCGTTTGATTTTTTACCAGTCTCGGACTGACGGACAGGTGCCAAATTCGAACTCTGGCATAGCACATTTGATGAAATCGTTTGGGTCATCATTGCACACAACAGATTGCTTGTACCTAGTGACTTCATCAATGGTGTTACTAAAACCAAGGCTACTAAGCTCTCCCAGTAACCACTTTGACCCAAACATGTGATCCATTTCCACAGCGATACCGAACAAAATTCGGAAAAGTGATGACCTAGGTCTGGCAGCAGTCACAATTGTCTGACCAATACTTGCTTGCTTCAGTGGATTTTTTATCAATCCTTCCATGAAAATTCGGAGATACATAGGTAACCACTCTTTGTTCTTATCAACGTCGCTGATGTCTTCGTTAGTAGGGTATATTTCAAGGTCATACTCCTAGTGGTGTACTACTGTATTGGTTATATAGAGGGATGTATCATGCATATAGAATAAGACCAAAGGTGGCATGATTGGTCAAATACAAGACATACAGTTGGCGATTTTGTTTACCCTACCCCTTAAAATAATGTCAATTTCTGATGCGAAACCGTTTTACTTAAATCAAAATAAAAAAAATTCCCCAAAAGCCTCAGAGTGAGGCTCCGGGGATGTTATCTTACATAAAATTCTGCTTCAAATGATACCAAATATAGCTGCGGTATATTTTTTTGAAGGTTAGGCCTATTTTTGAGCTATCTCGCCCGGACTATGAACCGACAAGATATCGTTGAAATACATCGTCGGCCCATAGCTCGCATTCTGCACACTTGGCATATTGATCGCACCAGATCCCTCTACACGGCGGACAAGCTGAATGCGGATCCGTCGTGGGTTTGGATCGTCCACATACAACACAAAACACGGACGCCATCTTTATTACGATTCGACAATACTCCCTGACGATGTTTGAAGTCCAGGTAGGTCTCGAATCCAAGGAATTTGGTAATATTCCTTCTTCTCTCTCAAGGTAATATCCCAGGAAATCTCCGTAGGTAATCCAAGGTTACGAGCAAGGAATATCGTGGTATTACAGATGTAGATCTTGAAACTTTTACGGGAGCACAATGGAACTACGTCTGACCGCTACGATTGTAGAGGAAAGAAGGAAGTGACGTGGTCAGACAGAGAGGATTCTGGGTACTCGCGCATGGGCATTGGGGCATTACAGGGACTATTTCTTTTGGTTCTGTGGTAAGGTTTTACAATGGGGCAATCGCGTAGGAACACGATAGCAATAAGGTATGTGAAGGTAAGTTTTACAGCGTAGGAAATGATATAATTTCCTACCAACCAACCCACAATTTAGTCCATCTTGTTACCCCAAACAAACAACTTTTTAAGGATGGCCTTACTAGATTATGGTTGTGTGAATCTAGACATACATGAATTCATTAGAGAATAAACTCTACAAATGTGATGCATTACATGTAATACCTAATCACATGAGGTGAAATTTCACAGCATAAAACCAGGGGGTGATCAACTTTATTAGAACAGGAAGTTGACAGCATG
>JAVTVY010008224.1:0-48439 GCA_036873755.1 Hanleya hanleyi | reverse complement strand
ACACAACCCATTCTACAACAATTGTAGTATATTAAAATCAGTCTAATGTTCCGCAGTGCACGCTTAATATCGACAAAGGTCCTCTTCCAAGGATTCATCCGCTTGACCCTGACGACCTGTATGATATGCAGCAATTCCATGCCGGTGGGAGAAAGCCTGATACAAAGGAGTGTGTTGGCAAAGTAAAACCAGAATGGTTTGAGTCTAAAAGGAATGGGACATGTTCTGATGACTTCACTTGGACATTGCTTAGACGAAAATGTTTGGATCCTTCGGAAGAAGTCACAACAGAAGAACAATCGGTGCCAAGTTGGTCCGGATTCAACGCAAAAATGTCCCTTCACAAGCCAGTGAAGTCCATGATTGGCTACTGCCCCATGATGCCAGCATCGCCAACAGAGTATAGTACTGTCTATACTGTACTCTGTACTGTAAAACGCATGATGGCTGTTTTGGGACAGAAACATGAAATTTTAACCCTAGACGAGGCAATTTTTTGCAAAGCAAGAGAAATTCTATGGCGGAGGCCACTCGAGTTCCCAAATACAATTCTGCGCCTGGGGGGAATGCATATTGCATTGACATTTTTGGCGGTTCTTGGTAAAGTTTTTGCGAACTCGGGGCTTGAAGACCTCTTGGTGGAATCTGGGGTGTATGCGCCTACCACTGCCGCAAATCTACTGAAAGGAAAGGCATATAACAGAGGTATTCGTGCCCATAAGCTGGTTATGGAAGCCTGGGAGAGACTGTTGTGGGGTTCATTCTGCAAATGGGTACAAAAGTCTCGTCATGATACAACTAACACAACTTTCCATTTGGACGACATCAGGTACAACTATGACGCTGCCATACAATCCTTTCAAAAAGGAAATACAGAAGAGCAAAGAGCGCACGTGAATAGTTTGAAAGACATTTTAGCCCCACTTGAAGATCAGATGCAGAAATTCAAAGATGAACAGAGTTCAAAGTACAAACTATTCAAATTTTGGATACTGTACATTGACATGGTCAATATTCTGCTGGATTTCATCCGAGCGGAGGGGGATAGCATTTGGGATCTTCATCTGAGTAGCTGTGTGGCGATGCTCCCCTTTTTCATGCTTTTGATCGTCCGAACTATGCGCGCTGGCTAATTGTACACATCAGTGACATGAATCTCCTTGTCGAACGAGCACCAGAAGTGTACGAACAGTTCAAACAAGGTAACCATACTGTATCCAGATCTGGCAGGCCTTTCTCAAGTGTGTGGACGGACATGGCTCTGGAACAGTCAGTTAACCGTGATACGAAGGGACCAGGTGGCATTATAGGTATTTCCCAACGAGTCAAAGCCTGAAACAGATGGTTCCTTACGTGCCACCAGCGATCGGCTATTGCTACAGCAGTTATGAGTATGTGTGACATGAATTACAAGCGTCTAGTCCGTCATTCATAATCCAGCCGTCGTCCATTAGAGAATATCCGCGTCCATAATCCAAAGACCTATTCCATTTTCCACATAACACTATTAGCACCAAATTCAAAAAGACAATCATAGTATACATAAGCATAGGCTTGTTTCCTGCAAGAGAGAAGCGGTCAACAGTTTTCAATGATGCCGGCAAGACATCATGATGTTCCAAAAATATCAAATCCGTATCGCTGATCAGTATTCTTAATCCATAATATTCGTTGTAAAGTCGTCATCTAAAGAATGATGTATCTCAGTCACGCTTTTGATTGTGACTGTTCATATGAGTACCATGAGGATCTTGAAGTACATGGGTTCATACGGCCCCTAGCCCCGGGTTAAGCGGAATTAGACACAAGTTACGAAACGTAGCGCCATAGATCTTCCACGCTACGTTCGTATTTTTTTATCAGCATGCGATATGTATCGCCAAATTTGAGAAACTTTGAGTGGAGGCGTTTGGTGGAATAGCCCTGTTTTATAAGTTTCTGTAACAATGTTTGTGACGTTGATTAAAATCGTCACATTTAACACAGGATCTAGCAAATGCTACTAAGCGAGATATGTATACGCCATATGCAGGTCCCACTGGAATATTACTATCCAGAAAGGGATAGTTTACGATGTCGAAATTGTAATCATCTCTTTTGTCATAAAGTCGACGAGAGAGAATGCCCGCTTCATTTTTATAGAGATAGAGATCTAAATAAGATGTGCCTGTAGGGCTATCTGTAGTTTCTTTCAAATCCAGTGAAGGTGGATATATATCCTTCACTGCGTCATTTATATAGCGATTATCCACAGTTAAGTCTGAACAAGGCGATAAGGAACACAAGGAGTCTGGTCACTGTCGCATCCAGAGAGATGAGACAGATGTTAAACACCTGTTTAGCTCTGTAGAGACACTGATGGCAAATCCGTTTGAAGTCGAAGGTGACGAGGTACCTCTCACAAATATTGCAACAGGTATCGCACTCTCTGAGGCTGATGCCTGTCAACTTATCTCATGTAAGCAACTCGGAGAGAAACTTAGTAATAGCTTTGTAAACCTCCGGTTGGAGAAAGGGGATGCTTCTGTATATGACCCAATGCCGAGGCAAAACATACCGACATTTGCCAAGCTCAATAAACCTCTCAAATCGAAGACTACGAAAGTCAAAGAAATTCCGATTAATGCAGACAGAGAATTATTCAGCACGCTACTCATTGCTTCCAGAACTAGACGCATTCCTCTAAGGCAGATGTTTGAGCATGAACTGTCAGCTGTCCCATTGTCCCTATTCGCTCCAGATGGTTCTTATCGAAAGACAAATAAAAGTGCTCTCTTATCCGAACTGGAAAAATGTGTAGCATGTGACATCATTGAGAAGCTACCAAGGACATCTGATCCCCCAACCACCATTCAGATATTTGATGCCATGGAGATTGTACAAGTTCAAAAACCAGCGACAAATGCTACATTCGGTGATTTCGCTTCAGATTTCTGCAACACGGTGATGCGGCCGTTCCAGATGCATGTTGGAATTTCACGTGTTGATGTGGTTTTCGACAGATACGATATTCAGAATTCGATTAAGTCGTACGAACGAACGCGTAGACAGAATGGAGTTGGCACACTGGAGTTTCTCATTCATGGTCCACACACACCTGTCCCAAAACAATGGGCAAAATTCATAGCCAGCTCTTCGAACAAGGCGAGGCTAACCGCTTTCTTGGCCACTGAATTGTCCAAACGGGCACAAAGGGGGCTCCTACCCGGACAACAGTTGTTCATAGGTGGTGGTTTTCCTGACGGCAGAGAGTCGCAGAAGATAACAGCTGGGAAACAGACAGAAGTTCGAGCACTTTTCACTGGCCAAGAGGAGGCAGATACACGCATGATTCTACATGCTCATCATGCTGCCCAAGAAGGGTATGATCGTATAGTAAGATCACCAGATTCAGATGTGGGTATTCTGCTTATCTACCATCATCCAAATCTGAAAGTGGAGACGTGGTTGCAGACAGGAATTGGAATGAAATCCAGATTGATCCCTATACATGCTCTTGCTACTAAGCGGAGAAAGATTCTAAGTGCTGTTCATGCCATTTCTGGCTGCGATACTACCAGTTCTCTTTATGGTATGGGCAAGGTAAAGATCCTTAAGCTGATCGAAAGCAACCCGGAAAAGTATTGTACACCTTTATCCGATCTCGGAAACGACATTGAACTGAGTAATGATGCCTTACAAGGGTGCCAAGATATTGTAATAGCCCTGTATGGTGGTGAGAATGTCGATGGAGGTGTTGACAGTCAGCGTTATAACCTCTTTTGTAGAAGGCAACTCAAAAACACAGCTCTACCACCAACATCAGACAGTCTTAACTGTCATTTGAAGAGAGTCAACTACCAATGCTTCGTTTGGAAGAAGTCGATCGTACCAAAGGCAGACATTCCTCCACCGATTGACAATGGATGGCAGCTGGACGACGATGGTTTCCTTGTCCCAGTTCGTATGACGAAGGACCAAGCTCCATCATCAGTGATTGAACTCCTGTCCTGTAATTGCTCAAAATCGGCATGTACAAGACGAACCTGTCAATGTAAGCTGAATGAGATGCCATGTATTGACTCTTGTAAATGTTCGGGATCTGATGATTGCCAAAACCCATATAAAGTGGAGGACGATAACGAAGATGCAAGCGATGATGAGGAAGAAGAGAGTGAGACAGAAGACTAGTTAAACTGTCCGCCGTTCGTCAACATCTAATTTTCTTCTAATAACGACACTTATTCTCATGGGGAACCCGTACTCAACACCTGTACATGATGTATATATAGTCGACTTCAGATAAAGAATATCTTTGTCTTTGTATCTATAGGTATTCGTTTTGCAAATTGATGCCCATTTCTGTGCACTCAACTGACAAGAAAGAACACTTGTCGCGTTTTTTCGCTTTGAAATCAACACAATGACCTACTGACCTACATATCAGCCGAATCATGACCAATCAATATAAGGTTTGCTTTGTGAGACAGCCCAAGTAAATACCTTAATAATGAGACATCACATGTAACCATTGAAGACGTAACCTCCGAAATATGTAATTTGTTACCCCTACCCCCTAATTTTCGCGTTAATTGAGAATTGCCGTTGTCTGCTATAAGCGCCTCTAGCACATTACCTACCCATGTTTCAAACCGTCCACCCACCCTAGTCGTGTGTGTCTATGTATGATCTAACAAAAAATCACAATGAAAATTTTCTATACCGTGGGTTAAGGTTCGATGCCGAAAACGAACTTGGGATGATGGACTACTATAGCGTTGAAAGTATTTCGCTTTTTTTTTAAACACGAATTTGATCTGATTGATTCTGAACATATTAATACGATCTGGCAGTGCGAATTCATCAGCAAAACACAAAAACATACTTACTGATTCCACTGACATTTAACCCTCTCTGTACTGTATCGATAGAAATATAGCTCAATGATTGCCTGTGTTGGCATACAAAAATAAAGACTTTCTAGATAAATATTTTCATCATATTATATCTCGTTCGAAAGCTTGGAGTATAATCCTTGAAACCATGTAGGCGATAATAAGTATATATTCGCTTCATTCATGTTCATGACAGTATTGATACCAGCTTGGAACTGTTAAAAATGCCGGTACAGAAGGAGTTAAACATACATACTATGCGAGGGAAAGTTGTATCCATAAAGGAAGGTTAAACTTGAAACTAAAAGCTTTGTCCAAGTGGCACAACAGTGAATATCTACGAACATGATCCCAGTTGAATACCATTGAAACAACAATACAAAGCGACTCCATAACGGCCACCCATTAACACATACATGTTAAGACCTCAAACCTTTCAATGACTGAGACCGGATTTTTTTTTATTTTTTTTCAATTATCAAACTGGTTCTTATCGGGCTTTACATTTTCCTGGCTCTTTCTGTTCTCTGTAACATTTGAATAAACCAATTTAAGCTTTCGATAGGGTAATGGGATTGACTGGCACTTTTTTGCGCCAAAGAAAGGTAACCAACAAGAGCGATCCATTGAAACGGCCAAATGTAATAATGATAATAAATGCATTAGCAAGTACGAAAAGAAGTAAGCCTACCACTGACTTTACCAAAAGACTTGTTTCCAGAACTAGAATTCTGACCATGGGAAAAACTGTGCAACTTTTGAAGTTTCTCAGAACCAGGTTTCTCTGATTCTCTATCTGCCACATCTTTTACAAAATGCACGGAATTAATATTGACTGTTTCTTTTAGTGAAAAATCCAACACATCTGAACTAACATATTTGCAATTTTTGATCTAAATGAAAACTACGTGAAAAACAATTAGCTGTACAACGTGTAGCTTAGGGCGGGTGTGCCTGTGAAACAGAAATAACATTTATTTCGAAAATCTTTCTGCAGTTATCCAAATAAGACATTTTTGATTTCGATTGATTTGAGCGATTTCAACAAAATGGATGAAGGCGAAATGCCCCTGGAAACAATAATTTTTGGATACTGATTGGATACCTGTGAATGTAATTCTGCGATCTGTTTCTGGAGATCCATCAATGAAACTTGGTCTCCAGAATTGTCAATATCCATATCTTCAACTCAGAGAACATTTCCTATATACATTGTCGCTAATTCATACTCACTTGCTTTCCATTTTCTTTGAGTCGTCACAAGAATAAACTATCTCAGAAAAAACAATCAACTTACAAATTTCTTCCACAATAAACCGCGCTCTACTACCGTTCTGTTACGAAGCCCGTTTTAGCATATCAATAACGAAGCAGAGATTATCAAGAGTGCGCCTTTAAGTGTGGAAGAGCCTCGTAACATTATAAACATATTCCTGTGTCGTGTGGTTAGAAACATGGATGGAAGATGATAATATTCTGTAAAATAGATTTTTCATACTTACAATATATATGATGATCAGTATGAACTTCGAGGCATAGCCAACCGGAAAACAAAGCAACCATACTGGGCAACTATTTGTCACATGTGTTGTAAGCAGGGACGTGATGGCCAACACATTCTAGCCGTAAGTTCATTCGTTTCTACTCTTACCTATATTCTGAACATACACGATCTTACGGCCTGTGTATGTTGGGTAGGCACTCAATCTCAGTAAAGTCGGATATAATATCACGGAATATTATATCTGAATTCAGCCCATTAGCTAAGGCATAGTCCTTCTTGATATATTGCCAGTGAGGAGAAAATAGTCGAGAGATGGATGAACATAGATGACAGCAATTCCACAAGATCAATTTTGACTGAGGGGTAAAAAGCCAATTTAAAAAGCCAGAATGGATTCCAGTTTTAATAGAGTTGCCATGGTTGCTAGAAAACCTGGATAGTCCTTGAATTTTATATTATCAATTCCAGAATTTTGTCTGTTGGTCCCGGGAAGTCCTCGAAGTTTAACCTTGATAAGAAGAATCCCTTATTATGTTGTTGGTTACATTATTGTATCCCATTCGTGAGCATTCAATCCTACAAGAAATCTGTGTATGTAATACTTGAAAGGTACGTGCTTGAAAGTCATTTAGGTCCTTGGAAAAAAGTTTTCCAGAAGGGTGGGAAGCCAATCTAGGAAAACCAAGATGGTATAATGGGGAAATACCAGCTAGAGATAATGCTATGAACAATTTGTGTGAGCTGTTTGCCAGTGTTCTCCGAGATCACATAATAAGGCAATCATGATAATTCTGCCTATTCAATATGACATTGATCGGCGTTTCATTCACTGATATTTGCAATCTTTACACAAGTCGGTCTTTTTATATTCCCTCCCGCCCCACAAGAAAACCCAGACTATTCGGCGGCAGCAATCCTTTGAACTTCCTGGAGAAGAATGTTTTACCACGAACTATGTCTAGACATGATACCTTATTTGGACATGTTTCACTATATTGTTTACGATATTGGTCCACGTGTCCATGTGTGTAATGACAAGGGGCGTTATTTTAAAGCTGTTTCTCTCTGATTGGCTAAGAGATGTAGTTTGAAATTTACACAGGATTTATATAGTGAAGGTTTGAGATATAATATTCCGTGATATTATATCTGAGTTCAGTGGTGATGTTAAAGGTTTCTCAAAGAAGTCACAGATAGTTGATTTTCGATTTCCTTTCGTTGTGTATATTGATATATCATCAGTATTGGAGAAGTAAAGCCTGGTGAGAATATATCCGATTACTTTTCATTTTGTGTATGGTGTCTTTTTGTCAAAAGTTTATTTCTGCATGGTGTAACACATCTGCTGGTTGAAAACATTCTTCAGGCAGAGGGTGAAACAGAGGTGCTAATCCCAGGGGATCCAGAGAGAAAACATATGGACAGGTGTGACAAAGAAGGTGGAATACAGTATCATCCAAATCAAATACAGTATGCGGTGAGTACATTTCCCTTCCAGTCTGCATGGAATTTAGATGTACATGTAACTGCATTAAACATCTGTTGAATCCTTTTTTTTTTATAAGGAACATAGGATCCCCCGAAAAAATGTGAAATTCTAAGCATTTTATGCGATTTTCGCTTTATTTTTTGTCCAGATAGATGGAGCGTATAATTGATAACTACGTTTTCTAAGCAAGTTGAGGAATTTTTTTTATAACAGACTCCCTTTTCTGCAAACTGGAGCAATTTCGAATGATTGTTGGTTACAATAATTTCTTGAAAACGCCCAGGCGATGCCAAATGTGTACGCTGATTGCGTGAGAGTTGATAGGTCGGCAGTTTGGAAAAAAGTCCTCTTGAGTTCGAAAGCTTGACCAGAATGTGTGCGATAGGCCTACATAAGATTGTTTGGAGAAAACTCGCCTCAAAGGTCGAGGCTCCGTCAGATGGTGCAGTACCAACTCCAACATTGGATAGTTCAACTGAGGTTGTGATGATGAATTTCTACATATTTGTTTGTTGTAATATCTAGAAGTTTCAGAAACTATCCCCACAACCAATTGTCTTGTTCACAGCCCTCTTTTCTTAGGGTCCATCCCTCCCGGTGTAAGGGAGACTACTCTTCTCAGGCCAGTTAGAGTTACTCCTCTATTTATATGTTGTCGACCGTTCCATGAATTTCCCCATCATTAAGAAAGTACTATTTCATGTTTTGATTCCGGACTCTCTCTCTATACCACTCGAGGCTTCCATTTTCTTCTCTTTACACTGAAGAAATGACCCATGTTGTATCTGAATTTTGTACTTTCAGAATGACATTGCTGAGAAGTTAAGCATTGCTCCAATGAAAGTTATGAAGTGAGAACACAGATCAAATGGTTTTGCTTGAAAAAACCTCACCAAAGTGCACCAATTATGATTCTGTGAATGTATTGACATCCTGAGAGTGGAAAGGAAAGTCATCAATAAATCCTCTAATAATCCAATCAAAGGAAGTGAAATTATCCAGCACAGAGTGATTGAATCAAGTAAAACAGGAAATCTAATAAATGATACAAAATCATGCAGGTTTTCATTATTTCAATGATATTATAGTGTGATCAGATTTGTTAGAATGATTGATTGAATTTTTAATTTCTTCACAGTTGGGAGTGACTGAATTTTAATAGGGTCATTAATTATTAGAGGATTTACTCAGTTTACCATGTAAACTACTCCGATAGCCTGCACTGAAGGATAATAATAACCCATAGATACAGCATGTTGTTTACTTGGTTCAGCAATCTTCCAGAATGTTGTGTGAAAGTTGAAGGACTATTGGTGTATTGTGTATATAATAATAATAACTTCTTTATTTCGAGAGGGTGACACAATCAGTTTACATAAACTGTTCTCCCTTGAGGTCCTCAGATAAAAAATAAAAAAAAAAAATTTAAGCATGACATACAGGAATTTTAGCGGAGCATATTTACAAATGTAGCCTACATAGTTGTTTCTTGAAAGAGTTCACACAGACTTGGCTTCCTTTATGGACTGGGGTAGGCTATTCCAAATTATTGGGCCAGAGTATCTCAAACTTCCCTTGAAGTATTCGGTTCTGCATTTAGGGATATATAATTTATTTGTGGTGGTTGATCTTAAAGTTCGCTTTGAGACTTGAGCAGTGTTCAGAAATAATTTAGAGATAGTAGAGCTTGGCATGCAATTGAGACTTTTATAGATCAAAATAGCTTTCTGAGTAAATATTCTTTCATAGATGGTCATCCAATTCAGTTGTTTGATGAGGGGGAGGGAAGGGGCGGTGGAGTCTGCATTCATTATAATTCTGGCAGCACATTTTTGAAGCCGGTGAACTCTTTCAAGAGACATTTCAGGAGCATTCCCCCAGATAGTGATACAATAATCTATATGAGGCTGTACATATGATGAATAAAACATTTGTTTAGCTTTCCGAGATAAAATAGGTCTATTTCTATACAGCAGGCCTATTAATGTAGAAATTTTCTTTGTGACAACATCCGCATGCAACTTCCATGTAAGGGCACTGTCTATATGGACACCAAGCAACTTAACTTCATCAACATTCTTGATAGGTTGTTGGTCTAGAACTATGTTGAATGTCACAGAGTCCATGTGATTCAGTTTCTGAGAACTGGCAATAAGCATGGCCAATGTTTTCTCAGGGTGTATAATCAGTCTATTATCTGCACACCACTTGCGAGTCCTTTCAAGGTTGTTGTTTAAAGCTATTTGTACTTCCTGGACAGTTTTACCTGACCTACTCAATGTGGTATCATCAGCAAACATTTCAATGGCTGTAGCAGAGTCTGCATTTTCTAATAGTAGATATATGCGACACATTGATTTCCGTATGTAGAGTTTTATTGTAACTCAACATATGGATTCAATTATAGTGTCGTTTGTCATGATTTGATAGTGAAATTGATATTGTATTGACCTAAAGAACCTCGGGTAAAACTCAAGTGGGTGCTGGTAAACAAATGTTCTCATACCAGTGGGGAAGAAACGGTGGTTCCAAGAGACCAATCTCCTATGCTTTAACTTGGGCGACCTCTGATATTCAAGTGACCCTTGTCATGTCAGTGTCCAGGCTGTGGTAAATCCGCACAAGTGCACACTCATATCTGAAGGACCACCATTTCTTTCACACCAGTATGATTATTTTTGGATCACTGCACGAATTCAGCCAAAGCACATGCCAGATATTGACCATGATGATGAAATCTTCACTGGTTAAAGGTTTCCCAATTTTCTTTAATGGGACCTGCTATTGTTGTTAATGGGACCTGCTGTTGTTGATTTTAATATGCATATTCTAGGATGCAATTTATTATTAAATGTACAATGTATACTGACTCTTCTTACTGTTATTCTTGGTACTTATTTACTTGTGAAGATATACCAAAAATGCATACCCCATTTCTTCTAATTATTCAGACAGCAAAACTTAACTACAGGCTTCTGTGGAGAGAAATTCTGCTTTCTACAAATTTCACTATCTTTTCACTTCTGGGCGATTCCACGACAGAGAGTGAAAGTTGCTCAAATTTCAAACTGCTAGGATTGGGACATCTGTTTATTTTTTGTATCAACCAGTGCCTGAACTAAGACAAAATGAAGTTTTTGTCACTGATTGGTCCACATTCTAGAAAAAAATACCATTGAAACACCTAGCAAACTCGGACAGCCATAAAATGTGATTTTCTAGTAGGCCTCAAAATAAGAAGTATAATCTGAAGTATTCCTCTCAGTTTGGTTATATCTGATGTTAGTAACTAACAATGATGTATTCTAACATGCAAACTTGCCAAATTTGCGAAGTTGGCAAGACTTTGTCATTTTCACTCAATATTCAATCCGATTATCACAATGTAACTTATGTGACAAATTTTCATTGGTCATTTTGTCAAGAGATAATATAGGCAATACATATAAAAAACCTCTTCCATCAATGAAACTACCTCATGTCCACTAGGAACATACACCTCTTAACTTGGAAAAAAACAAATAGTTGAATAGAAATTCAGAGGGGTGAAGTTGTGTAACTTACGGGACAAGTCACGTAAGTTACAAAAATTGTCACGTAAGTTACATATACAAAACCATGTAAACTATGAAGAATTTTTTGTCAAAAGCAAATCAAACTATTAATTATTTCTAACATTGTTACCACTAAAAGTATACATTTAAGATACTCTAAACTGTCCTTGCAGACTAAGTAAAGGGTCCAATTCCATAAACAATTCCAATGTTTTTACTGAAAATATGGTAATGAGTTTGGTAATTAATTAGGAAATAATGAACAGTTAAGTATCCCAAAAATTGTTATTCCTGTATAAGTACATTGTATTTTTCAATTTCTAAACATTTATGCAAGTATTTCCTGAATAAATAGTCCAGAAACCAATCCCATGTAACTTACGTGACACACATTTGTAACTTACGTGACACTGGTCAACAATTTTTACAACCCTCCTGGTAAAATATGGCAAATTGACAGATGGCAGCTATACACATATCTACTAATTCATTGTTCAAGCTATCGCAATAGGTGAGAACTTTTAAGATTCTTCCAACCAAATCAGAGAATTATTAACATACGTCAAATGAACCAAAACTGCCCTAATTCTCTGAGTAACTTACGTGACACTTTTTTAATTAAGCCAAGATGCTAATTAATTTGATTGAAATTACTCGAAAACTTATTCAGAGTATAAGAAATACTTTTATTTAAGTGATTTGTTTTGTTATTGGTGTAGTCATGGCTGTTAATTGTGGCAGATGTTACAAATGCATCCCCAGCGGGAATGAAAATGTAACTTACGCGACATGGAATCGCCCTTTATACCATAACATATCCATGTCACAGTATTTAGCCTCCGTTGACGTGAATTTTTGTTCTCTTGCTTCTATATCTGAAAACATTGTTCGAAAATATTATAGGGTAAGCTTTCATATTTTCCTTATTGTAAATTTCACTGAATATATCAATTTCAAATGCCATTAGTAAATTATATATTTTTCTTATATTTATGTTATACTCCAATGCTCAATTTTTCACTGGACCTACCTCAGTACATTTACCTGTTAGCTCCAACAGAACTTTATTTTGTGAAAGTAATGTTTGCGGTGAAAACTGGTCTGGAATTAAATGATCAGGATTTTTATCCAGAAATTAAACTATTTGCCAAAAAAAACCCTCTAAAGTACATTTCCTTTCTAGCTTTAACAATTTCAGTGAAGAGAGACTTAAAAGTTTGTTACTGAATCATTTCCTTTTTCGTCTCTCACGACGCAAATGAGAGAGGGACTATGGAAATTTTTGTCCGCCCCAAAATGTTGTGAATGATATCTCATTATATGAGAGATAGATGTGATCTTTGGCACAATACTTTCAATATGAAGGCATCTGGGTCAAATTCACTCCAGAATGAACTAGACATATTTTCAAAGGTCTCAGCAGTCCAATTTGCTTGCGAACACACTTTTGATCTAGTCTCGATCTTTGGAACAACATTGCCGTATAAGGGCCCCAAGGTCAAGTTCACTTAAACGGACCTATTTTCAAAGTTCACAGCTCCGGGTTCGGACTGTGAACTTTGGTAATTAATATATGCGGCAAAATTGTCCTCTACTGAAGCGTTTTACACAATGCTGCCTCAACGAGTCTTGTCGAGAGAAATTGATTTGTGTTGTGAAATAAAAATGTGCTTCCATGCAGGCTCTCTAGTGGGGGACATGCTAGCTTTACTCCGCTTGTTTATCAACAGAAATTCTGTATGAGCAAAGACTGGCTATTGAATGTCCAATCAGATGTCTGTATTGTCGACTCTTCACAAGATTGATTGAACCCTTGTTTGCAGTGAAACCTAAGAACACTGACCATGCTTGGGATAAGTTTATAGTGTTGGTTTTCAACAGGTTCTGGTTTATCAAGGTTCAAAATACAGTGAAACCTGTGAATACGGACACCTGGGTGAACTAACCTGTGTGAACTCCCAACCTCTAAATTCCGACACTATCTTGGGTCCCAATACTGAAATATAAGGCATTTTGAACCTTGATAAACTAGAACCCTGTCAAAACGGACATATATGATCTGCTCCCAAAAATGGTCTACACAGGTTCTCTACTTGATGTCAGTATTTAGAGGTTGATCAGTTTACATAGTGTTAGTATTCACTTGTTTTGTTTTTTTTTGTATCTCAGGTACGCTTTTATTGTACGTTTTTTTTCTTTTCTTTTTTTTAATATATTTTTATTTCATTTTGATGTCCATTTGAAATTTCGCTTAGTTTTTGACAGATTTAACTTGGACATTTATATACACACTCAAACAAAGACAAAGATTTACTACATACATACATACATAAAATACATACATATATACAAAACACATATTTACACACACATGCATTCATGCATACGAATACATTTTCATGTTAACATATATTCACATTACAAGTTTAGGCCACACCCGGCCTTTGATAATATAAAGAATAGTGTAGAGACATAAGCATGTACGTGTATGTATGCAAACATGCACGTACATACCTACTTTCATAATAATGTAAATATGTAAATAGAGCATCATATCCTACTATCCATTCTCATCACGTTTCTGCCAAGAATATTTTGCTGCTGGTACCATCTATTCGTTTATTTACATAGTACTAAAGAAATTGTCAAAAAGTATCCATTTTTTATGAAAGGAATCCATTTTATGATCCAAATTTGCAATATCTTTATCTATTTTATAATGGTTATGGAATATGCGTAGTAGTGCTTTCATACACAGATTAGAATTTGATAGTTTCGCCTTGTAAATATATTCTTTGGTGAGCAGCGTCAGTGTATTCATGCTCTTTTGATATTTTCCCCAACCTATAATAATATAGTATTCACTTGTTACTTGAAGCATTTTTATGTGAAGGAAGTGTTTCATCTACTGCAGTTGAACAAAAGAAAGCATTCAGAGAGGTATTTGCATCATTTATTTCCCCCTTTGAACATGATCATCATTTATGCTCAGTCTCCATTCAGCAATTACGATCAACATGTTTTACCATTGAAGTACTTTTGATTTCTTGTCCAAACAAATATCTGAGACATTACACATTGTATACAATAATCAGATAACAGACCAAATTTACATGTTGAAATAAACACATTAGCTCTTAGCACAAGCAAATGATCTAGACAGCTGTACAATCATGATAGTTGAATTAGACTAGCCAGACCGCACTGGTACTCTTTAAATAGTGTTGAAAGCGACGTTAAATCATATTTACTCATTCCTTAAACAGTCGGCATCTCTTGGCTCTAGAACGGTCTCTACAAACAAGACAAAATGCAATGTCGCCATGCGGGGGGTGAGTGAGTGAATGAATAGAATTTAACGTCGCTTTCAACAATATTTCAGCTATATCACGACAAACAGCACCACCCCGCCCAGTTGTGTTCCTGCTACTTCAAGGAAGAAATCTTTGAAGCAGCATGGAACCAGACACCCTCCATCCACCCTAAAAAACACTGAGGACAGCACACGAGACACAGACAGGACGCTTACTTGGTGCAATAAAGACAAGTGATATTACAGTGCTAGACCTCACATTATCAAGTTCCTGTTGCTTCTCAGCAAAATGCATTGAAGCAACAGGAACCTGAACCCACCCAACCACCCGCTGTGCGGAGGATCATGGGTGTGACTGATTATGTACGTTTCATAGGCTGAGTATTTTAATTCCAGCATCATGTCATCTCCAATGATGCATCAATTTTTGTTTTGAATCTGCCTAAACATGACACAAAGCAACCATACTGGGCAACTATTTGTCACGTGTTGTAAGCAGGGACGTGATGGCCAACACATTCTAGCCGTAAGGAGTTCATTTGTTTCTACTCTTACCTATATTCTGAACATACATGATCTTCGGGCCTGTGTATGTTGGGTAGGCACTCAATCTCAGTAAACTCGGATATAATATCATGGAATATTATGAATTCAGCCCTATATAAATCACGTGGCTAACTTCGTGGAACAATTTTAAAATCACGCCCACAGTAATTACACATGGTAGCACATGGTCTAATATATAAACATTAGCCTGAAACAGTACTCGAATCCAAATATTCGGGGAGCAGGGGTCCCCCATAATACATTGCACTGGACAGGATCCAGTCAAGTTCACAAGACAAGAAAAATGTAAATACTATTGTTGTTGCTTCGACAATCTCTCCTCTGAAAATATATTTATGCAGTATGCGAACACATTAATGGTGTTGAAACTGGACAATTTGATGCAACATAAGCCGAACAATTAAGTTACATAATACACTCGGTCACCACTCTCTGTACTGGTTGTTCTGTGCAATCGTTTCCACACGTTTCCATATATTTAGTCATGCAGTTTTATCTATGCTTTCAGCAATATATATATAATATGAGAATAAACATTGCTTGCAACTACCACAGTTGCATTTCCTAAATGTAATTACTATGATTGGACCCTTCTATCAGTATGGTATAGAGACATTTAAATTTTGATTCAGCTTTGAGTAATCCATTATACTGCATAATGTGAACAGATGATCAAATCACCTGTACTGGACACTGGGCAAAGATAAAGCCAGTCTTGAGAACATTCCTTGAATATAGTCAATCATCTTACAAACTGTATATTTATTCTTTAGCAAGTTAGACACTACTACCATGACTATACTGTAAGCCAAGATTTAAAATTGTACAGAATAAATACATGGTGTACTGGTATTCAATGTCAACCTTATTAGGTGGAGATGTCGTCTTCTGTATACATATGTCGTCTTCTGTATACATATGTCATCTTCTGTATACATATGTCGTCTTCACGGGAATATGATGACACATCATTTGACAAAATTCAATTAAAAAACAAAGTTAACTATATATATTGTATTTGTCATTGAATTAAATTATCAATTAATAAAACAATTCTCTTCTCCATAAAAAAATATTCCATACTTTAGATATTCTAACATGAACATTTCAGGTTTACTACCATGATTCATATAACTTATTGATTGATCACAATTGTATTGTCTTGGTATTGCTCAGAGGGTATTAGCCCAATATGGCCTCTGGTACCCCCGCCCAATACCAGGGTGATGCAAATGTGAATAATTTAAAGTTTTATTGGACAATAATTGACCAAATTTATCTGGATTAGAGGACAAATTACTTGAGGGCCATTCTGTAATTGCAATTCACTTTAAGATAATCTGCAGATAATTATAGCCACACCTACCAGTATGATTACAACTCGACCAATGTGACCAAACTTTCTGTGGTGATATACATGGCTGATATAAGAGGGTTGCAGTTTGTGTCACCAAGTAGCCATGTTGATGGCTGTACTGTTTGATCCATGATCCAGGATTATCAATGGCCGAATATGGACAGCCATATGTTCATTAACATGGCAAGTCTGTAACACACAATATATATAGATAACATGAGAGTCATTTATATTGACTATCGATGAAAAGTGATTTCAAAGTATTAATAAATTATCCAAGATAGTACATGCATATATAATGATTTGATAAAAGTACCTCTACAATACATCGAGTATAGCATCATACACACTACTATGTATGACATGTGTCAAGAGAGCTACTACATGTATGTGTCGAGTGCTATGTTACATGTATGTATGTGTCTAAAGTGCTTTTAGTACATGTGTCCAAAGTGCTATAGTACATGTATGTGTGAAAGTGCTATACAAGATTGTGTAGTGTATGCAATCTCGGGTTTGAAATGATACTGAAATGAAGAGAGGCGCTATACTGGAAATAGATTGCTATCCTACCCCACAATCTAAAGGATAAGATGAGACAACACAGAGGCACCTAACTTATTAATGTTCATTACCTCTTCAAAGTACTTTTCGATAATTTAAGTAAAATGTTGAAAATAAAACAGTAGATTCAGATTTGTGGAAGCAACTCCGACACTGGAAGGGTGCATGTGTTAAAGCTGTAACAGGGTTAATACCAAACATGATGACAAACTCTGAAGTCTGTTTGAGATATCATGATTATGCTAATGAAAATGAGTTTAACATGTCTTGTGCACATCTTCTACCAGAAATATGTGTGTTTGATTTTGGAGGATATATAGTCAGTTTGTGATCTACGTGTAACCCACCAGATCTCAATTCCCTAAAACAACTGGTGGATAATGGACACTAATGTCAGCAGTTCGCCTGTAATATATAATGCTATCTTGAAATGTGAATTCACAATTCTTTGAACCATCCCATGATACATCTGTCAGAAAAAGACTATTTACACCAGATCCATGGTATACAACATCAGTTAACAGAATGTTACAAAAATAAACAACAACGATAAAACATTTGGCTATTTTAACTTGGTGAATCTTTCTCCTTCAGTGTATGGTACCCACTATATTCAAGTGAAGTCTCCAAATCCTGTACTGGTACACAAACTTCATCAACTAAACAATTCATAACAAGCTGTATGTAAAATAGACTTCTTCACTAAAATACCTCTCATGATAAAATGCCTGTCATACATGTCATAGGAAAGGAAATGCTTGAAGAATGGAGAGTTCTGAACTCATGGTTATCATGGTAACTTATCAGAATAAAAAAAAATGTCAATGACTTCATGATGAAGTGTGTGATCACATCATCTTAAGTTTGTCAGTTTTTCTTTTTTCCTTCCTTTCCTGTGCCTTCTGTAGATTCATCCTCTACAGTGGACTCCTCTTTCTTTTCAGGACTGTCTTCATAGCTACAATTGTACAATGAAGATCATATCATTCACAATCATTCAGGGATATTCTGAAATTCTGTGAAACTTTAATAACACTGATTGACTAACCCATAGATCTGTTCCACTTGCTTTTGTTTTGAACCTCAAAAGAAAACAAGTTATCCAAATTGTCTTCATTCTTTCGTATAAGGGTCACAAGAAAAGGTCTGTCTGGATAAAAGAAGTCCAGATGGGAGACATTTCAGTAGACCTGGACAATAAATACTTTTAGACAACAGTTTTGGGCTGCATTTGACCATTACCTTAAAAGTTGGTGCTCAATTGATACAGAACTGCCAATAAATAGCTCAGGAAAAGGGGCATCCATAAAGTATGTACATTTTGAAGAACTAACAATTTCTTTTAGTGATTTTTAATCATTTCCTAATTACATGTATGAGGTCACAATAACCTTGACTATAAATCGCAACTTTTTGTGTTGGTAGATTGGTTTGTGACACGTCTCCCCATAATGTCATTATGGGGAGACGTGTCACAAACCAATCTACCAACACAAAAAGTTGCGATTTATAGTGTTTTCCCTATTTTGGGGTGACAGTGACCTTTCAGTTTTGGAATGTGACAATTTATCTCCACCTAGTGTATCCACTCACAAAAAGTTGCAACTTCAGATATGAAACTGTCACACATATAGATCGGAAAAGAATTGTTAAGATTTCTGGGTTTTTTTTATGGTATGTGAGTGATTGAATTTCAACAGGGGGATAGAATTACATATGTTTTGGAGGGATTAACTCTTTGCTACTTGCTGATAGTCTCGTTTGTCAGCCTTGTATGTTCGGATAAATGCATGCGAGAGGATTTTGTTATAGACAGTCTTTTTTTGAAGCAATATATTTGCATGTAGCTTGATTGAAACCCCGCTAAATATATATATTTTCAGAAAGCCCATACTTTAATTAATCTGTCCTTCAAAATATCTGCCCATTTGTGTCTAAAATAAAACCAGACCAGGCGAGAAAATAAAATAAACAAAAAAAAAATCTCTGATTTCGACAACATTACCGTGAGTGTATGTCCCAGCCAAATGATAGTTTCCATAAAAAATCTCTTCACGATTCGCCCAATTCAACCGGACGATCGTGCTAAAATACCAGTGCATCGTCCGTGTGGGTTTTAATCCGACATATAAATCCGAGAAACCCTTTATTTCCATTGTAAATCCAACAGTCGGCTCGCTAAAGTTTCAACGAAGCCATTTTCTTTGGCGAGAAATTCAACCGGCACTGAAGACCGACACGCAGACAGGCGGCCGGCCAATCGCTGCCATTGTCTCACACGTCTCAACTAATCGGCTTCGCGATACTAACAGAGCCCGGTCGAGGTCAATTTGGTCACGCTATCAAAGAATGATCACATCTCTATCCAATCAAATCCTTCGTTATTCAATCCTATCCAATCAAATCACTCGTCACAGGTCGAAAGACCCGGAAATGACCTTTAAAATGAAACCAATATCTCTAACATTCTACCGCGGGAAATGGGATTTCGATAGCGTTGAAAATGGTCAAAAAACGGCAAATTCTTCGCCGATTTTCTCAATTTTCACCACAAGGAAGGTACGTCTTCAATAAAATAAACTTGTTATACGTTTATTGCATGATTTACAATAAAATTTGAACGTATATTGTCGACTATTTCCTTGTCCAACGATGTGGACTACCGACGACCTCTCACTTGATGAACATTTTACTGTGCGGCGATTTTTTTGCGTGGTGGTGAATTGCAGCCGGTTTCGGCCGTTATGGGTATATATGATGCCGGCCGGTTTTGGCCGGTATAAGTACGAAAGGGTTAATATGCCATGTCTTGTTCGTCAGTGTCAGGACTTTTATCAATACCAGGGTGCTGTATGTACCAAACTCACCTGAACAGATCCTTCAGTTCTCCCTTGACCAGAGCTACAAACAGAGGTACACCTATACAGGCTGGCACCAGGTACAACAAGGCAGGCTACAAAAGAAAATCATAAACCATGTACACTGTCCTCAAGCACATAACAAACATAATCGACTCGTGGTTTCATGTCCTTTGAGATCAAAGTCAAGATGGATGCTCTTATGTTTCCATGAGAAGCGGCTCTGCCGGATCCGCCGCCGCGACTTTAAACGTGAATATCTCTGAAACCGTTAAATATTTTCTGGTCAGACTTGGTGTGCTATCTCCTTAGGCCTGGGAAATTTGTCTGGTTGTGTTTCGATACCCGCTGCTCACCACTAGGTGGCGTTGTAGTCAGAGCATAGGTAAACCTTTCTCTGACGATTTCATCTGAACGGCTTGTCTGATTTCTTTGAAATTTTATTACAATGGTCTCGAAGGATAGTCAATGTGCTGAAAAGGTTTTGGTGTAGCTGGTATAATTATAAGTTTTTTGCGTCTCAAAAGAAAAGTTTTTCGTGAAATGAAAATTCACCAATTCGCTTGAAGAAAAATTTAAAAACTTTTCTATTCTAGGTTGCCAAGCATAAATATAGGATTGCCAACATGATAATTCCCTTTCGGTGCGAACCAAATTGCCATTTAAATGAAAAATCACATTTATCTGACTTAACATCAAAACTTCCATAACCATTATCCTGATTAAAGTTTTTTCCATTGAACTCTTATGTGCCATCTCCCTAGGTTTTACCCGCTTGTTTTTTGTGGCATTTGGTCGTCACTAGGTGGCGCTATAGACATGAATGTAGGTAAACATGTGTAATATCGTATCTTCTGAACGACGTGTTTGATTTCCATGAAATTTGGGTATAATGATCTTGCAAGATAGGCAAAGAACTGACAAGATTTTGGTGGTGTTGACGAATCATGGAGATGCATTTTTGCATCTCAAAATAATATTTTGTTTTCACAAAAATGGAAATTTGCTTCTTAATCAAGGAAAAGTAATTCTATTTTGCTGAACATGAATGTAACATTCCCAGTGTTATAATTCACATCCCTTGTAGGGCCAAATGGCCATTTTTTTAAATAGATGAAATTCTCATGACTGGAGTCCAATATCTACATTCCCCAGACCACATCTGAGGAGTTTGCTTCATCATGTAGGTTCATGATGTTGTTCATCATTGGGTGGCACTATAGACAGTAAACTTATATAGCACAATTTATTGGTACTTCATCTGTTTATGAAGTTTATTATTGTCAGGCGGACGAAAGATTTCAAAGGACTGAAAGGTTTTTGTTTTTTTTTATTGAAATTGAAGGGCCACCTCTCGTACGGATTTTGCAGCCCATCAACATAATGCTTAATTTATATCTCATTTTTCATTCTTTTTTACAATTACTAATTTTATTAACATTATGGTTTAACAAGAGCCCAAGGGGCTTCAATATACGCCCGTATATCTGGAATTACATTGATCCAAATTTCAAGGTTGTTTAATAGCTTTGATTCCAATTGGTAGCTAGCAATCCAGAGAAAGGTCTACAATTTTGTGCTTCTGAGAATGTAGCATATATCACATCTTATATTGAATGATAAACTAAAATGGGCTTAACTCTTGGTAACTAGTTGACCTTGAAGCAAGAGCCGAGAGCTCACATATCCCACACTGAAACCAATGAAGTTCATGGATGACCCCTCTCCCCATTGAATTAGTAAATGTATGGTTTTTATGTCACAACAGTTTAAATAATTGTAGCTGTTTCAAACATGGGAGACAACTCCACAGGACAAATGCCATATACATGTAGGTGAGAGAACTCTGAATATTTCAACCTAACACATATAATCAGTTAAACTTGATTCAGTTTTGGGGGGACTGTGACCTTGACCTTTGACAAATTGATCTCAAAATGTATGACTCCTCTTTGCCATGCGAGTAAGGTATACTCAAAGTTTGGTACCAATCATACCTTGAAACTAGCGATATCACATGGACAGCAAGTGTTAATGGATAAATGGACAGAATGCAACATCGCATTACACGACCTCGTCTTCGACAGGCATATGAAAATGTGACTTTTAATGATTTCTTGATTTTGGGGTAACAGTGACCTTGACATTTGACCCACATTTTGGTACATGTATGTAACACATCATGTCCCTCTAATGTATCTACTGGCAGAAAAAAAGTTATTTTTGATGATTTCCTGATTTTGGGGTCACAGTGACCTTGACATTTGACCTGACCTAAATTTTGGTACACGACACATCGTCTTCCCTCAATGGACTCAAAAAAATCAGATTTTTATGAATTTCATGATTTTGGGGGTCACAGCGACCTTGATGTTCGGCCTTGACCTACATTTTGGTACATGACACATCATGTCCCCATAATGTATCTACTGATACAAAAAAAAAAAAATTTCAAAGATTTCTTGTTTCTGAGGTCACAGTGACCTTGACTATTGACCTTGATCTAAATTTTGGTACATGACAAACCGTCTCCTGTAATTTTTCAACGGACACAAAAAACTCATGATTTTTTGTACAATTTCACGATTTTGGAGTCACAGTGACCTTGACCTTTGCCCTACATTTTCGTATGTGACACATCGTGTCCCGCTAATGTATCTACTGACACAAAAAAATTTTATTCTTAATAATGTCATGATGCTGGTGTCACAGTGATCTTTGACCGTGACCTAATTTTTGGAATGCAACACTTCATTTCCCCCTATTGAATCCACTCACAAAAAAATTGTATGTTTTAATGATTTCCTGATTTTTAGGTCACACTGATCTTTGATCTTGATTCTGGGGTCACAGTGACCTTGACTATTTCACCTGGATCTAAATTTTGGTACATGACGAAACGGCTCCCCATAATTTCTCAATGGACTCAAAAAATCATGATTTTTAACAATTTCACGATTTTGGGGTCACAGTGACCTTGACCTTTGACCTTGACCTACATTTTGGTAGGTGACACATCGTGTCCCCTGAATGTACCTACTGACACAAAAAAATGTTATTTTTAATAATTTCCTGATTTTGGGGTGAGTGACCTTTGATCTTCGCCCTATTTTTGGTATATGACACTTCATTTCCTCCTATTGAACCCACTCACAAAAATTAAACATTATTAATGATTTCCTGATTTTTCAGTCACACTGACCTTTGACCTCTGACCTCGACCTACATTTGGGATGCAACACATCGTTCCCCCCTAGGGCATCCACTCACCAAAAATTAGAACTGTAGATTGAAAACTGTCAATGATCAATGATTTCCTGATTTTGGGCAACTGTGACCTTTGACCTCTGACCTCGACCTCAACTTTGGTACGCGACACATCGTCTCCACCCAGCATATCCACTCACAAAAAATTGCAACTGTGGATAGAAAACGTTCACAGATATAGACCGGACACGAGCAGTTCAGTGATTTCCTGTTTTTTAGGCCAGTGACCTTTGACCTCTGACCTCGACCTTCATTTTGGTACGCGACACATCGTCTCCCCGTAGGGTATCCACTCACCAAAAATTGGAACTGTAGATAGGAAACTGTCCCAGATATAGACCGGACACGAGAACCGGACGGACGGACGGACGGACAGACGGCAAGACGGACGGACGGACAGACGGACAGAAACCGCCATCAGATAATATGTCCACCTTTTTGGCGGGCGTATAACAAGGGTTATGTGTAACCCGGCAGCTCGCCTTTTGGGTATTCAATAATATGCAGCTTCACATAAAGATCGAGCCCTTCAGGTTGCACATCACTGGCAATGACAATACATATTGCAATAAAAATTTGACTTCTTCGTCAGTGATGCTGAAGTTGGATTGAAACATGAACTATATTATAAAACTTGAAATAAAGATTACCTTTTTTCCAAAAGTAAGCTTATACATGTCATTATGAATACATGTACAATTGAAATTTTGTCTGAGATGTGGGTGTGAAATGCCTGGACAAATATGGTTCGTGCAAAAGCTTGAGGTTAAATCATGATGAGGAATGGGATTCGATACCAAAATTGAAGGAAATGGTGTTCTTCATTAAAGGCGACACAAAATTCCAAACCATCAGGGGTTAATATTTAATATTGTACTTCTGAAATGAAATAATGTCATTAAACTATTAGTACCGTAATTACTATAAAGGAATATATTGTAGTTGATTTGACGTGTTTGTGTATATGTAACAGGTCGGTGTAAGAACGCATTGTTGAGGCTTTTGTTGAGGCTTTTGTGCAGCTGAAAAGGGTCACGTCTAGACGCATTGTTGAGCTCAGACAGGCTATTGTAGGCTCTGTCTTGTGCGTAATTCTTACACCAAGTATAAACCTGCAATGTACATGTACACTGCATCTCCTACCTAATAGGTTAGTATCACATATAAGAGATATATGCAGCTTTGCAAAAAGATCGAGCCCTTAAGGATGGCACATCATTTGAGGTTGCACATCATTGGCAATGCACATCATTTAAAATAATAAATTTATTAAGAAATATGATTTCTATATTTAGTGATATTGAGGTTGGATTGAAGGAGGAACTATATTATATAACTACCAATAAAGATTACATTTTTTCCAAAAGTAAGCCTACACATCCCATTGCATAGATCTGATGAATACATGTTCATGTATACATGTAGTTAGAAACAATAGGTGTGCAATTTTGAGCACGTTCTTGGTGTAACTTTGTGTGATGATATGTGAACCAACAAAGCTAATAACAGTGCAATAGTAGGACTAAATCTATCATTTCCAACAGGCAATGGGACACTTGCACTGTGGTAAACCTTCACATTTGTATGCAAATAAAAGAACGCAATGACAACTGTGTCCAATCATACTGTAATGCTCCATAATAATGTGCACGGGTAAAGACTGAGCTCACAAACTGATTCAAACTCACTTTTAATTAATATAGTAAGTTAAATGTGTGGACACAGATATGGTTGTACAAAAGCTTCAGGGTCAACGAGAATTTGATAAAATTTTAGGAAATGGCGTCCTTCATTTAAGGCGACACGAAATTAAAAACTAACAGGGGTTCGGTACTGCGGGATTCCCCCGCCAGTTATTTTGATATTGTACTTCTGAAATAAAATAATGTCAAAAACTATTAGTAAATACCATAAAGGAATATACTGTATGTGATTTGGTATGTATGACTGTGTATACAATGTACACTACATCTCATGCCTAATAAGAAGTCAAAATTATTCTAAGTCCAGCCTAAACAGAAAAGATTAACCCAGAAAACTTTCTTAGTCCAGCCTAAACATAAAAGTCTAACCGGACACCAACACCGACACCAACACCAACACTTTCCCCCTCTCTCTCCCAATACCTCGCCTACTTCGTATACGGCGAGCTAAAAATGGACTGAAAGCATATTGGTGCTGTTAGCGCTGGCATAATCATGTGGCATAGGGTAAAGTCAGCTAAATATATCTAAATCCAGGCTACATCAACCCATGCTTACACACATAACTAAAATACAGCCAGAAAATATGTTGCCATCAGTGTATGGTCAGTATGGAGAATTGCAAGAATTCAAGTGGGCTTGAAGTCAGGCCATTTTGGTCAAATAGACATACTGTAACACTGATATTCTACTTTACCTTTAAATCAGGCCTCATATTGTAGGCATGTATGTTGACCATTCAGTTAATAAAGCTGTAATGGTTGACTTATTGTATAATGCACTTTACATAAGTGGACTAGTAGACTGCTTAGATGTCAACAAAGTAAACACTTCATTTCCGAATCAGCGCTTCAAAGATTTTTGAAATGGAACTTACATACCGGCTATATGGCACATCCCACCTGAGAAATTTTTACATGTATATTTAATTGAAGTAATCCACTGGAACCACTGATGATTTTCCGATAATAGAGAAGAAAAGCAACTCCGAGTAGGGATGACAA
Source organism: Hanleya hanleyi (assembly GCA_036873755.1). Taxonomy (NCBI): domain Eukaryota; kingdom Metazoa; phylum Mollusca; class Polyplacophora; order Lepidopleurida; family Hanleyidae; genus Hanleya; species Hanleya hanleyi. The sequence goes on along the minus strand of JAVTVY010008224.1, from coordinate 22,385 downwards.
TTTCATTCTATATATTTCGCTATTAGTTATAGCATCTTCAGCAGTGAACAAAGTTACAAACAGCTCCATACGCACAATATATATACAAGGCATAATGTGATCTTAGCCAATACACATTTATGAATAGATAAGCCAGAAAATTATGTCAGTCAGCTTGGACGGATATTAAAATGCTGTCATTTTCAGAAATTGTTAAATGTTAAGAGATAACTTGACAGCGATCTACAGATGGTGTGATTCAGGTGATACAATACACACTCGAATTAATGAAAACAATACATAATCTTCTTATCTGGCAAGAACTAAGTAAACTGTGCATAAATGAATAAAGTATGGTGATATAGTGAGTATGTACCTACATTGAATATTTCTACATGTCATGAAGTTTGGATAAGGACTGTCATTTTAAGATAATATCATTTTCTTGGCAATCCACATCAGAGTTGATGGAAACCTACAAATGTTGTAACTCGCATGTTTCATAATTGTATATTCCCATGGGAGTTACAACATTTGTGGAGTGTGTATTGTAACACCTGAATCACACCATTTGTAGATCACTGTCAGGTTATCGCTTAACATTTTACAATTTCTGAAAATGGCAGCATTTTAATATCCGTCCAATCTGACTGACATAATTCACTGGCTTACCTATTAATGTGTATTGGCTAAGATCACATTATGCCTTCTACACATACTGTGCATATGGAGCTGTTTGTAACTTTGTTCACTGCTTAAGATGCTAGAACTAATAGCGAAATACACAGAATAAAATTGTGTATTGTCTTATCAATCTAGCGAGTTGTGCATGTGTTCCAACAGCCTCAGCTTTCAACAGTAATTTAAAACCATGCTGTATCGGCTGAGCTGTTGAAACACCCTCCATTTCCTAGCTCTGACATACTGCATCACTGTCGAAATATGGGTACCATGACAGAGTGACAGATCACACAGCCAGTGAGGGTTCCTGGTTTACATTGAATGTCGTTATTGCCTTGTCGTACTAGCAGCATTTTACAACAATAACAATTCCCTGAGGCCATCCACAATAATATTTCTGTTTCCAGTAACCCTACCTACCCATATATTACCTACCCATATATTACCTACCCATATATTTTGTAGTAAAAAACAAATGTTTGGGTAGGCAATTTTTTTTATTGTTTTTCAGCAGTACTCCATGAAATACTATACAAACGGTCAAAAATCCACTAAAAATAAAATAAAAGAAATAAAAACTAGAGCCTTAGGCACTGAAACGGGGCTATTTAAATGTAAATAGGCTGTTGGAATAATTCCACTAGCTCTTTGATGTTCCACTCATGGCGAAGAGCCATACTTGTAGTCTTGCACATTCCTCTCAACAAGGATCTCTAGTGCATAAGTGTAATTGTACACATATATATATTTTTTAAAAACCCGCTGGGACAGACATGTATTACAAAACCAACCTGATGAAATGATAAAATAATGTCTTCACCGCATGTTACCAATATTTGTAAAAAAAAATTTCAGATAATCAAAAGCATATCCTTCAGCAGTAAATAACAATACAAAGCTGCGCATCTGAAAACCTCTCGGCTCTGGGTACATTCATAATGTGTTCAATTTGAACCAGGATGTCAGGAACACCAAGCAGTCAAGTCACAAATATACAGATTATCAAAAATTTTGCAATTAGGAATGACCCCCAAGGTACCCGTCCAATCAGAGAAACCGGTATTCATTACATAAGTTTCTTGATGCATCAATGATGTACTTCAAATTTTACATCGAGCATTTAAACGGTATCAGAGACAGAGATCATTAATGATTTCGTATAAATTAAAGATGGCCGCTCATCCTTCCGGCCACTCAGAGGAATTGATGTGGTTATTAATTGAAAGTCACTTGATACATTGATGCTGTATACCAAGTTTAGTATAGAACATTGAAATGGTATCAGAGATATATATCATTAAAGTTTTTGCATAAATTAAAGATGGCCGCCAAGGTTTTCAGTCAATCAGGTCCCGATTTAAAGTATCTGTATGCATTGATGATGTATACCAACTTTCATATAAAACAATTGAATAGTAACAGAGATATGTATCATTATCGATTTTGCATAAATTAAAGATGGCCTCCAGGATTTCCAGCTAATCAGAAAAGCCGGTTTGGTACAGGAGTTATTCTAGCCCAAAATCTTTCATCCACTCAATTTGAGAATTTCACAAAACTCAATTTTTCGGCGCGCCGTTGGCGCGCCAATAATCAAAAAAACTCAATATTTCCATGGTTTTCATAGTTTCGGCTCAGAAACTCAATTATGCAAACATTGTCATAGGGATAACTGAAAACAAATTTCAAACCCACAGTTGAAAATTACACATCCATTATACACGTCCGCCTTCATTTCAAGCCTGCGAATAATTTTTTCACTGGTGACCGACACTTTGGCAGGCATCAATAACTTAGTATCTAACATTTGGAATGTGTTGCCCTGACAAAGATAGTATCTGGCTTCGTACTCAGTACTACAAAAGGTAGCTGTTTTTTTTCAGGAATAGTTGTTTATAATTGTTAGCTAACATGAAATAAATATGACTGCATGATTAACTTTGTCGAATTTCTGTATACAAGATGTAGTTTTTGCCTAGAAGAAGAAAAAACAATACGATGTTTATCAAGTATTCTGTTTGAAAATCCAATCAAATGGTAATATGCCTTTCAGTTATACTTAAAAGAGAATCAACAACCCAAGATTGTTGATTTTATTACCTTGAAAATGGTAATTTTTCATTGAGAGGAGATCGTCAGATACATTTCGTTGTTGTTGTTGCAAAGCCCGGGCCACTCAATTTCCGTGTCTAATTTCTTTGCCCACGGTTTTGCAGTTCATTAGTCATTGCAGTCAAAGCATTCTTATATTTTGTACATTAATGTCTATAGTGCACAAGTTTTATTCTGTTTCGAGTGGTAGCTAGCTGTAAAATATCAGATCAACATCGTTTGAAGCAACAATTTCTGCCTGGCAAACGATCCTGTCAGAGTGAATCTTGCAGCGCATTTACTGATGATGTCAGCAATATTGCGAAGATGGTATTTGGCAATCTTCTTAACGCTATATTTCATTGGATGATAATGAACTGCCTGTCCAATGAATGATCGCGATACTGCCCAACACTCTCCTATCAAAGGTTCTCCTATGCACCATTCATTCAAATTGTCAGTATCACCTTTGTGCGGAGTCACAGTGCGCCAGTAAACAACAACAACGAAAACAGACGTTGGATCGCGAACTCGGACAAGATTCAAGGATTAAAATAAGTTTATTTAGATACAAATACACAATGATATGGGCGAGGAAATATCAGTAAAACTCCATTTTTTTTCGCCCAATATCGGAAATTAAAAGAAACTGAATTTGTCGAGAGAAAACTCAATTTACGAAAATCCTCTAAAACTCAATTTTCAAAATTTCTCATCGGGATTACCACGATGAGAAATCGGCTAGAAAAACCCCTGTGGTAATTCATTGAAAGTTGCTTGATGTATCGATGATGTATACCAACTTTCGTATTGAACAGTTGAATGATTTCCGAGATATGGATCATTATCCATTTTGCATAAAATTAAAGATGGCCACCAAGGTTTCCACCCAATCCAATAGGCTTCTGGTCCTTGACTAGGTAAATAAGCATACCAAATTTGGAATTCTTCAGTGGAATCGTTTTCCGTCTATCTCGCTCACGTACTGACGTACGGACGTACGAACAGACGGACGTACAAGACGACAATACCCCATGGCCAAAATTGGCCGAGGGGTAAAAATGAGTATTGAGATACAATGTAAAATCCTCATGGTTAGATGGACTGGAGCTATGCTGGGATGCATCATCTCATGGCATCATATTGTTTCATGTACCTTCTCCTGTCAGTACACCTCTAGTATATTACAGTTCTATTTGGTTATCTCTCCTGTCACCTTACAGCTTCAAACACAGGATGTCTGATATGCAGAGCTCTTTCTGAAGATCAGGAGGAAATGCTTGCAACATTCCATGAATATTTCAGAAGCAGAATGCAAAGAAAACATTTCTGAATACAGGGAAATTATTACGTAAATGATTTGACCACCACTGGATTGTAGAAACTTACTATAAAAAGATAATGCAGAGGGTCTTGAGGGGTACGCTTTAATGGCGAAAATTCCAAACTGTAACTCAACACACATATTCATGAAAATGTAAATGAATACAGGCAAAGTGAAATATCCCATTGTTTTTTACAATGAATTACACTTATACTGGTATTATTTAATACAAAATTACTGCCCAAACACGCTTTCTAATGAGAATGAGTTAGTCCCACAAAATCACTCAACATGCGCCTCTCAAAATCTGTGGTTTAGCAGACGACATATTTTGAGCACGAAAGTAGTGCCACTGGAAAATGAACGAAAACACGCATAAGATTAGACAAATGGAAATTTAACTTAAACATATCAGACCTGCAACTATATGCGGACATTAAAAACACAGAAACCTGGACACACTAAAGAAGAAAGTTTCAGACCTCTTTCTTGTCGTGTAAGAACTCTTATCTTTTGCTGTGTTAGCAAGACACAGAGCTGGTGCTCAATTTTTTCTGACTACAAGACAGGACCATTAGTCCATACGGGCCTACATCGCCCCGTGAAAATTAAACTTCCTGCCTACCTACCTACCCAAATTTCCTAAAGTTGGTTACTGGAAACAAAAATATTATTGTGGATGGCCTGACTTACAGTGAAAAATTATAGTGAAAGCTATTTATTTTTTGTTGTTTTTCATTTTTATTTGCTGGCGCTGTTTCAGATAGAATACAACAGCCTAATTCATATAATCAGGAATAAAAAGGGGGTTAAAGTCTTTATGTTCAAACTTTAATGGGAAATATGAAAGTGGCAATTTGAAATTTTATTTTTATTCGATTTCTTAATGTCGCCATGAAAACGCAAAATAGAGTTGGTGTTGCCTCACAGTGGGTTTCGCCCATTGGTTAAAGAAATCCCTTCTCAGAGGCACTTCTACCAGTGATGATTCCTGATTGCTCATCCTCCAGGGCTATGCGCCCCACACAAAGAGATTGCCACCCCTAATAGGGTGTGTGCCCAAATTGGGGAGATCTAAAGCCCTGTGAGTACCAAATTATGTGTTACAAAATTATCTGGGGAAATGCTCTTCGCCCGTTTTTCAAACGAGCTTTCATTTTGTCCCCAAAATTGGGGGCGATTGAATTTTGAAAGGGGAACTGACTTATTGGATGGATTATAATATTTTTAATTCAGGCACACTTTTGTAGTCTTATGATTTGCCCAAATAAATATAATCTGAAGCCATGTGCATGTTGTGATGAGATAGAATCGGCCTGGTAGATGAGAAAAAGAAAATAAATACCTGTGCATGTTTGAAGAAATGCAAGACGAACATGGTAGCCACCAATCCAAGGAAATAAGCTATGAAACCAGCATAGAAATATGTCTTTGAGTTCTTCTTCAAACTGAAAAACAGACAATCATGAAAATATTATACCTGTGCATTACAATAATACCTAGTATCAAGGCCATATCCAGGTGTTAGGGGGTATATATTTTATGTAAAACACAATGCTTTGTACTTGAGCATTTGGGCGCCAATACCATTTCATTCCCCATCCAGCTCCCCCCCCCCCCACCTTTTTGAGGAGAGTGAATAGAGTAAATAGAGTAATAATGTAGCTTTGAACAAACATCGATTTTCCATTGTATCACGATGGGGAGCGTCATGCTGTAGGCAGATACGACACACCACTCAGTCACATCATACTGACAATGACCGACACTGAGCAAAGAAGTCCTCTTTTGAGGGGGGGGGGGGGGAGTGGTATCAAAATGACAGTGGATATGGTCATATGTACTTACATGAATATTAAACAATACATTCCTCACAGTTACTCTAATTTTCAAATATTCCTAAATCTAGTGTTTTTTCATGTGGAATCAGAAACACAGTTGTATGCGCTTTAATCCGACACTGCCCTGCCATTGTTCTGTTCTTTATTGGTTGGTGGAGGCCTAATTCGGATAATTATAAAAATCCTGTTTCAGTCACTTTTTTTGCCATGCTTCACATAATACATATCCCAAGTATCAACCAACAAGTGATAATATGATGTTTCGATGCAAGATGTTCTCCAGCGCTTTCGCCAAATCCGAAAATGTGACCTGGTTATGAGACCTACATTCCTTGGGATTATATTGTGGTGAAATTATGAACCGATCGGTGAACTTTGAATTTTGCACCCAATTCACTCTTTTTGGAGCAATTTCATACTTCAGGACCTATGTTGTCTGCTTTGGAATGTAGAATAACATATAATATAGCCATTTTCCTGGTCCAAATCGGTTATGGACCGAGATCCAGCCAGGACAAATAAATACATCCCATTCACTCTTGAAAATATAACCGAAAACAGAGAAACTTCATGTTGCACACCTATGGGTCACTGACCACATATCATGCAAATTTCATACTTGTCCATACAATATTAACCGAGATCCAGCCCTACAAGTCCCAAATCACGAAGATTTGATGAAAAAAGGGCCATAACTCTTGAAAATATAGGCGAAATGTGGAGAAACTTCACGCTGCATAACTACAGGGCACTGGCCACATATGCTGCAAATTTCATAATTGCCCATACAATATTACCCGAGATACAGCCCGGACAAGTCCCAATTCACAAAGATTTGAAGAAAAAAGGGCAACAACTCTTGAAAATATATGCGAAACGCGGAGAAACTTCACGCTGCACAACTGTAGGGCACTAACCACATATCCTGCAAATTTCATAATTGTCCATTCAATATTAACCGAGATCCAGCCCGGACAAGTCCCAATTCACAAAGATTTGAAGAAAAAAGGGCCATAACTCTTGAAAATATATGCGAAACGCCGAGAAACTTTATGCTGCACAACCGTGGGGCACTGATCACATATCATGCAAATTTCATAATTGTCCATACAATATTAACCAAGATCTAGCCCGGACAAGTCCCATTAACAGAGATTTCAGAAAAAGGGCAATAACTCTTGAAAATTATACCGGAACTCAGAAAAAACTCTACGCTGCACAACTACGAGGCACTGGCCACATTCCACGCAAGTTTCAATCCTGTCCATCAAATATTAACCGAGATATTGCGCGGACAAGAAATTCGGATGGACAGACGGAAGGACAAAGCGATCGCTATATGCCCCCCTCTAGTTAGGGGGGACATAATTAGGTCGTGCAGTCCAATCAAATTGAGCATTCCGCATCTTCACATGACAATCTCAGTTAATGCAGCACACAATGCATTGTTTCCAGCAATAGAAGCAATAGATGAACTGAAGGACCAGATCAGGATATTGGCCGATTCAGAAAGGATGACCACACGCTGAGTCAAGAATTGGGGCATATGATTGGGTGCATTGTACATGTATGTATTATGCATTCCTACATTGGAGGACTTTGCAAAAGAAATTTCCAGGAATTCCAAGGACTGCAGAAGCTTGGCTTCAACATGTCCAACTTTTATTTATTTTCCTAGGGAAATATGCATGTTTGTCAATGAGGCAGTGAAGCACAAGTTGACCTTATAATACCTACCTTAAATCAAACCTAAGGAGGAGTGCTATGAAGATACCTGGGATAACTATATCGCCCAGACCTAACATGGCAAAGTTACTAGCGCCTAGACCCTTCTCCAGCAGGTCTTGAGGGAACACCACTGCAAGTAGAACTCGAGGATTCACTACCCAGGCACATATAACATATCGACAATACATGATGGCTACAATTGAGTTAACTGCTTTTGTATTACAAACACAGGAAGGAAGCAATCAGAGATTGCTCAATTGTATGCCCCCCCTTCCGCTTTAATGCGACACTGCCCCGCCATTGTTCTGTTCTGTATTGGTCGGCGGAGGCCTTCATGATTATGAAAATTCTATTTCAGTCAATTTTTGTGTCATGCCTCGCATAATACATATTCAAAGTATCGACCAACAAGTGATAATACAATGCTTTGATGGAAGATGGTTGCCGGGGCTTTCGTCCAATCCGAAAATGAGACCTACATTCCTTGGGAGTATATTGTGGTGAAATTATGAAGCGATCAGTAAACTTTGAATTTTGCACCCAATTAACTCTTTTGGGGGCAATTTCATGCTTCAGGACCTATGTGGTCTGCTTTGGAATGTAGAATGACATATATATAGCCATTTCCAAATCGGTTATGGACTGAGATCCAGCCTGGACAAATAAATATATCCCATTCACTTAGGTTTGATAAACAAAGGATCATAACTCTTCAAAATATAACCGAAAGCAGAGAAACTTCATCCTGCACAACTATGGGGCATTGATCACATATCATGCAAATTTCATACTTGTCCATGCAATACTAACCGAGATCCAGCCTGGACAAGTCCCAATTCACAAAGAATTCAAGAAAAAAGGGCCATAACTCTTGAAAATATAAGCGAAACGCGGAGAAACTTCCCGCTGCACAACTACAGGGCACTGACCACACATCCTGCAAATTTCTTAATTGTCCATGCAACATTAACCGAGATTCAGCTGGACAAGTCTCAATTCACAAAGATTTGAAGAAAAAAAGGGCCATAACTCTTGAAAATATATGCGAAAGGCAGAGAAACTTCACACTGCACAACTACAGGGCACTGACCACATATCCTGAAAATTTCATACTTGTCCATACAATATTAACCGAGATCCAGCCCGGACAAGTCCCACTTCACAAAGATTTGAAGAAAAAAAGGGTCATAACTCTTGAAAATATACGCAAAACGCGGAGAAACTTCATGCTGCACAACTACAGGGCACTGACCACATATGCTGCAAATTTCATAATTGTCCCTACAATATTAACCGAGATCCAGCCCGGACAAGTCCCAATTCATGGTGATTTCAGGAACAAAGGGCCATAACTCTTGACAATCAGGGGTTTTTCTAGACACTTTTTTCATCGTGGTAACCACGATGAAAAACAATTACAAATTGAGTTTTTGCAAAATTTTGTAAATTGAGTTTTATTGCCGAAAATTGAGTTTTCTAAAATTTTGAGAATTTACGCGCCGAAGGCGCGCGAAAAATTGAGTTTCTACGAAATAAATTGAGTTTCTGAGTAATCTAAACTGAGTTTCGTCGTCTGTTATCCCGTCCCCCTCCCCCAAAACCCCCGCGAGAAAGAAAAAAAAAACGTGTGACCAGCCACGCCACTCGAGTCGAGATAAGCACTCAGGATTTGTAACTGATGTGCAGACAGATAACTTGTGTACCTTTATTATTCAATCGTATAGCTCCGATAAGGACGTCTGGTCTTGAACTGTTCTCATTTCAGTCGTATAGGTCCGATAAAGACATTGTCCTGAACGTTTCTCATTTCAAAGCAAATTGTTCGGCCACGTTTTCGACGATCGAACTAGTCCGCCATTTTGATATTTCAAAGTTACGTCCCCTTTTTAGTCCACTCGGGAACCACTGCTGTCATACTGCTGTGGCTTATGAGTCTGGTCTCCGAGACACGCTGTCCGTCAATCTCCGGAACCAAGACAACGGGCAAGCATTTTCTCTCTCAGTCAACATTTCACTTGGATGCGTGTGACGTTGAAAGACGTTTCCCCAGAAACAAGGAACGAACAAAACAGACATTCCCCAAAATACAGCTGATGTACCATTTGGGAATAAATACACAAAGTGAGCAATGCAGATTGTAAAAACAAAAGATCCACACTCTCTCCTGCGCAACTGTGGATCTACATGCGGGGGCATATGCTATAACATACAAAATATACGTTTTTATGAATAATTTTATTTCTGCCCGATGGAAATTTCTGAAACCCCAGTATGTTTTGTAAACAAGTCCCACACCACATACTACAAAATAGGGTGCATATTGAGTTTAATTTGCAATTTTTGGCCATTTATCTGCATTTACCAAGCAGCATTGGATTTTTTTCGTGAAATCCACAAAACTTCACAACCACCATTGTTTTATTTTTTACGTCTCTTATTAACATTTTTATTGCCATTTATTTCTTCATTTCTTTCCTGTCACTTACAAATACCCAGACACTTACAATACTCAACCACCAACTTTGTCAAGGATTGCTTAACTCATGGAAATGGACAAGGGACAATTTTTATTTCTTGACTATAAGTATAGATTTTTAAACTAAAGTAAGCTATTTGTAGGGAAAATATTTTCACCTTTGACCTATCACAATCCAGAGCTAAAGTACTCTCCCCCACCCCCAAAATAATCGACCAAATAGAACTTCCCGAGATAACTTGGATTTTAAAACTCTCTTGTTTTATTCGCGCTCATTTTTTAATTAAATGAAGCTATCTCTGAGGGAAGTATTTCTACTTAACATCTTTAGCCAAAATATAATCGGCCAATCACAGTTGGATAGCAAACAAACTTGTATGCAGCTATGTATGACACGCAACTTTGCTTGATGAGCTTCATAACATTACTGACACGATGAAAAATTGTCGCGAATTTATTTATTGTAAGTGTCCTACTAAAAAGATAAAAAAATTGAGTTTCCAGACTGCATGCGATGAAAAACCCGAAAAAATTGAGTTTTGTTGTTTATTTTGCGCGCCGTAGGCGCGCCGAAAAATTGAGTTTTTCATCTTTTTGAAATTGAGTTATATAAAGGAAAAGTGTCTAAAATAACCCCTGGACAATATAAGCGAAACTGGGAGAAACTTTACGCTGCACAACTGTGGGGCACTGACCACATATCATGCAAATTTCATACTTGTCCATACAATATTGACCAAGATCCAGCCCAGACAAGTCCCATTCACAGAGATTTCAGAAAAAGGGCCATAACTCTTGAAAATTATACCGAAACTCGGAAAAAACTGTACGCTGCACAACTACGAGGTACTGGGCACATTCCATGCAAGTTTCAATCCTGTCCATCAAATATTAACCGAGATATCACGCGGACAAGAAACTTGGACGGACGGACGGACGGACAAAGCGATCGCTATATGCCCTCTAATTAGAGGGGGGGCATAATAAGTGAATGGATTGCTTTACCACAGGAATCCGATTTAAGTTACGCACTCCCACAAAATAATTCATGAATCCTCATAAACTTTCAGAAAACTGGATAAAAATAATAGCTTTGTATCCTCGTGGACTTCTGTAGAAATGGTAGAGTGGGATTGCATTAATCTCTTTGGATTCTATAAAAATTTGATAAAAACCAACGCCTGCAGTGTCATTTTTTCATATTTGCCTTACATGTATATAACATATTGAATAGACAATATTTGTGTTGCATATTTAATGGCACCGGCAATCAATGGACAAACAAAGAACTCCATAAGCCTACATGTATCACCATGATCACCAACATGTCTATCCAGGAATAGTAAATGCATGTAAAGTTGTCAGTCAAGTACAGATCATTCCAGATTATTGATGTTAGAATTCATACTCACATTTGATGGGTGCTTCGAATGATTTGGCTACAGTTACCATGACATTAGTGCCAAATACCTACAAATATCATAATAATTAGCATGATAAACTGTATCAAATAGGATAGACTTAGAAATAGCTTTGCATAACCATAAAAATTTAGTGTATATGGTCGATCGCCAATAATTCACTCACTTCTCATCCCCACATTGGTTTTCTATCTCACATTCAGAGAATCGCTTTCCATAAATTGGCTTTCTTTACAAGCAATGAATATGCTGCATTTCCATTTGAAAATATGAACTGACCAATTTTATGTTTTAAAACTGTAAGATATGCTGTGATGCACTGTTGTTTCTATAAACTCCATCAAGTCAGAGGGTATTACACCGTCAGTTACGCACGCAATCAGAGTGTACTGCACCATTTGTTTTGTGCGCAGTCAGAGGGTATTACACTGTCAGCTTCAGAGGTTACAAACTCTGACAATGGAAGAAATACATGGACAAATCAACAGCCTTAATCATGTTTATAACAATCTGCAGGACTGTGATGACACACCATAAAACTTACCCAGAATATATCATAGACAAATAAGCCTCCCAACAGTATACAGCCTGTACTGACACGGTTCAGGGAGAGTAGTTCAACACCATTAATGGCAAAGGCCAGCCCAAACAGGTTGTTGGCAATCCAGTGCTGCAAGTACACATTGATGGTATCAAACAGATGAAGATTTAGACAGACAGATTTAGATACGCACAGAATTCATTCATTCAAGTGGGAGAACACCAAGCATGAACCTCCTTGTTTGTCGGGTATGCCGGTATCGACACTAGGTGTACTGTGAATGCCGACACCAGAGATCTATTGATTCATCCCTGACAGGGAAGGTAACTCAGTTGCACTGTTTCTAAAATCTGAAATTAATGAAACAGAACTTCATTTGACCCAAAAATTTGTTGGCTAATATTGATTGCTGAAGAATTTCTCAAATATTGTACCTGGCCCTGTCCACAGAGGAAAACAGATTTCACATATTATAGATACACCCCATCCCCTTCTCCTATATGCAGTAGATACATACCTTCTTATAGAGGTACCAGACCCCAGTAATACCGCATAGACCCAGACAAACCAGGTCTTTACGGTCAAACTCATAGTTCATTACTTCTGTAAAATATAATATACATCAGACAAGTCAAACTAAACTTTCTTCATGAGTTCATGCTAAAATAATTTCATCAATCTTACATTCTCATCACTAAATCTAACAAGAGCCCCAAGGGGCTTCAATATGCCCATATATCTGGAATTACATTGGTCCAAATTTCAAGGTTGTTCAATAGCCTTGATTCCAATTGGTAGCTAGCAATCCAGAGAAAGGTCTACAATTTTGTGCTTCTGAGAATGTAACATATACATGTATCACATCTTATATTGAATGATAAACTAAAATAAGCTTAACTCTTGGTAACTACATGTAGTTGTTGTTGAAGCAAGAGCCGAGATCTCACATATCCCACAATGAAATGGACAATAGTCAAACACAAGAAAATAGTAGTTGTCCTGCAAATGAATTTCTCTCTGACAAGAAAAATTTTCGTGAAGGAAGAAGAAAGTGATGAAGTAAACCTTTGTCATAAAGGACCCCTCTCCCCATTAAATTAGTAAATGTATGGTTTTTATTTCACAACAGATTAACTAAATGTAGCTGTTTCAAACACGGCAGGCAACTCCACAGGACAAATGCCATATACATGTAGGGGAGAGAACTCCAACCTAACACATATAGTCAGCTAAACTTGATTCAGTTTTGGGGAAATGTGACCTTGACCTTTGACAAATTGATGTATGGCTCCTCTTTGCCATGCAAGTAAGGTATACTCAAAGTTTGATACCAATCCATACCTTAAAACTAAAGAAATCGCATGGACAACAAATGTTAATGGATGATGGACAGAACCCAACATCGCATTTATTACATGACCTTGTCTTTGACAGGCATATGAAAATGCGACTTTTAATGATTTCATGATTTTGGGGTCACAGTGACCTTGACCTACATTTTGGTATGTGACACATCGTGTTCCGCTTATGTATCTACTGACACAAAAAAAAGTTATTTTTAATAATTTCCTGATTTTGGGGTCACAGTGACCTTTGACCATGACCCAATTTTGGTATGCGACACTTCATTTCCCCCTATTGAATCCACTCACAAAAAATTAGTAATTTTTAATGATTTCCTGATTTTTAGGTCACACTGACCTTTGACCTTGATTCTGGGGTCACAGTAATCTTGACTATTGACCTGGATCTAAATTTTGGTACATGACAAAACGGCTACCCATAATTTCTCAATGGACTAAAAAAAATCATGATTTTTAACAATTTCACGATTTTAGGGTCATAGTGACCTTGACCTACATTTTGATATGTGACACACTGTGTCCCCCTAATATATCTACTGACACCAAAAAATGATTTCCTGATTTTTAGGTCACACTGACCTTTGACCTTGATTCTGGGGTCACAGTAATCTTGACTATTGGCCTGGATCTAAATTTTGGTACATGACAAAAAGGCTACCCATAATTTCTCAATGGACTAAAAAAAATCATGATTTTTAACAATTTCCTGATTTTGGGGTCACAATGACCTTTGACCTTCGACCTATATTTTGGTAGGCGACACTTCATTTCCCCCTATTTAAATCCACTCACAAAAAATTAGAAATTTTTAATGATTTCCTGATTTTTCGGTCACAATGACCTTTGACCTCTGACCATGACCTACATTTAGTATACAACACATCATTCCCCCCTAGGGCATCCACTCACCAAAAATTAGAACTGTAGATAGAAAACTGCCAACGATCAATGATTTCCTCATTTTAGGCAACAGTGACCTTTGACCTCTGACCTCGACCTCAATGTTGGTACGCGACACATCGTCTCCACCTAGCGTATCCACTCACACAAAATTGCAACTGTGGATAGAAAACTTTCACAGATATAGACCGGACACGAACACTTCAGTGATTTCCTGTTTTTTAGGCCAGTGACCTTTGACCTCTGACCTCGACCTTCATTTTTGGGTACGCGACACATCGTCTCCTCATAGGGTATACACTCACCAAAAATTGGAACTGTCGATAGGAAACTGTCTCAGATATAGACTGGACACGAGAACCGGACAGACGAACAGAAACCACCATCACATAATACGTCCGCCTTTTGGCGGGCGTATAATAAATTATTTCACCTCCCAAACATGATGAATGTAATAGAAACTACATTTAGATAAGGTGCTGTTTTGGGGTCATTTTGTCAGCTTATTCCTACGAAGTAGGCTACAGATCGCAAATTATGAGTGAGTCAGTCAGTCCATCCGAATCCTTTCGTCAGCAAAATAAGGAGAACCATTGATATTAGAACCTTGATTTTTGGCATGAACGTGCATTAGGGCATTGTTACCAGCAAGTTCTGAGCTGACCGAATTCTGATGAAAATTTGATTTATAACTATTTTTTTTATTAATTCTTGTCAGCTCAACGAGTGCACTGGCATGCCCATTGGGAAGCATTGGCTGTATGTTTCACTGTATATATAACACAGTACAAAACCTGATGGGATAATGAAATAGGAAATGCTAATTTTCCATCATTTGTCAGTGCATTTATCTACACTGCTATTACCAACTTGCCATTCTTAATACACACAATTCAGTATATTGTTATAGATATATGTAAACTGTGGCCTTTAACGTGTATCCTATTTCACATCCAAACATTTCATCACAGACCAAATCAGGCTTCAAATTTAGGTCAAATTGCCACTGGTGGTGAAATACCATACATCAACCAATTAAGTCAGCCTGGTGCAATAACCCAGCAGAACACAGAAAGATGTGGTATCATCCTTCAGATTAGCCTGTGAGCAACAATGGTCATTTCCAGCGTGACAGACGGGACAAAAGATAGCCACCATGTGATGTTAACACAACTCTCTACCAAACTAAATTTAATAAAAATCTAAGCAAAAACATATCAGTGGTTAGTGAAATAGTTGAAATAATAATTATTATTATTTTCTTTTCAACTGGAATTGACAAATGTGACAGGGACCACGCATTTGAAAAAGGAATAGACAAGATAGATTTCTATCTCCTTCTCAAATGAAAATCAACTTTTAATGTAAATCAAATGTTAGTGGACTAATCAAGTAATCAGAGTTAGGGTTAACAGATTTCCTATGAAGACCATTAATTATGGATTTTTGCCACTTAGTGACGTGACAGACGGGACAACTTATCGTGACAGACGGGACATTATCTCATGCCCTATAAATTATCTTCCTGTTTGAAAACTTTTTTTAATCATGTAGATCAATGCTACAATTAAGATGTTCATTGTGCACTAGTTTACTTCACATTGTTTGGTTTTAGGTCATATTTTCACAAAATCCACTGTTATCAGTCCAGTGTCCCGTCTGTCACAATTTAATGTATTTACACATTTGTATGTATTTTGTATTGCAAACTTAATTTTTCAAGGCATAAAGGTTTCTGCATTCATGAGAATGTTCATTTCATCTGGATTACTAAACATTGTTTGGTTTGGGGCCATATGAACGCAAAACTCAATAATCTATGGCTGCTTTTTGAAGCGTTTTGTGACAGACGGGACAGATATGGAGTTGAAATTTTTATCAGCGTATTTGACCAAGGATGAAATAATTAATTGCATCTGGTTAGAAGGTGTTACAGTAGATAAATAATAATGTTACTGGCTTTTTTCCCTTCTTAAAATTTATTGTACTCAAGACGGGACACCTACACCACGCAGTAAATTTTTTCAATTATTTTGGAAATAATTACTTTAATTGTAAAATGGTATTCACTGTGGAACTTAGACATGATGGTGTATTGAAAATACAAAGAAACATTTTGTTGAGTTAAGTTTCTATGTCTCGAGGAAAATCATGAATTTGGTATACATTTTAGTAAAAAATGTTTTAGAATTTTATTAAAAACCAGACACTTGCAGATGACAAACATGAATTGCAGGCAAGCACCTAAAAGGTGCGTGGACCCCTCAGCCTGTTTTTTTTTAGTCAAGTAGGATCAGGGCTGCATCTAGAGCCAGTTTAGTTTTGGAAAACATATGGGCACCCAAAACTCAAATGAAACAAAAAACGAAAGTGTTGTTTTTGTTCAATTTGAAAAGATTTCTGAAGGAAATACTCCTAGAAAAAGCTTCTGGAAGCCTCAATATCGATCCAATTGCATAGCTGGGTATTGAATTTCATGTTAATAAACCTCTGTTTTGTGATTGATCACAGGCTCTTTGCGCCGAAATTCACTTAAAAAAATTGGACCCTCAATAATGAATTACGAAAAGGAACTGGGAGTTTGGGATCGGAACCTGCAAAAATCCCTGGATACCGTATATAACAGACTTCGGTTTCACGTGAGTGATGTGCTGGGATTACAGCATGCAAGGAAGTGTAGCTTTATCAGTGGCAATTTATGCATTGCACAAGTGTGATAACAAGTAAACACACTTATTGACACAGGCCAACCCTTATCATTATTTGGGGGGGGGGGGGAGCTCCAGGTATGCAAACTGATTCAAAATTGCACACAGTCAGGCTAAAAATGGGCTCTCCTAATCACTCGTTTTACATAATTTCCAAGGTACAGTAACATGTTTGGTGACAAAAATTGAAGCATTATGTTGTACCAGTTAAATGTGTGGACACAAATATGGTTCATGCAAAAGTTTTAAAATAAATCATATGATGTAGAATAGAATGATTTAATAGCAAAATTTAAGAAAAATGTTGTCCTTCATTCAATAATAATCATGAATGGACCAGGCTTTCTTGTATCAGGGAACCTTCAAAATTCACAACGAAACATGCAACCAAGGGTTCCCGATGGGCATAGATAACAGTGCAAAAGCTAAGCCATCAATAAATTAAAAAATTTAAAAAAATAAAAAATCATGAAATTATCATAGCCATCTGAAAATCTAATCATTTCATCTGTCAACATTCAGGAAGCTCTCACCAAAGTTTGGTCAGGCCCGACTTAATAGATCTGCAGACATTCAGCGGACAAGAACATGTTGATGGGCATAGATAACAGTGCAAAAGCTAAGCCATCAATAAATAATAAAAAAAATAATTAAAAATCATGACATCATCATAGCCATCTGAAAATCTAATCATTTCATCTGTCAACATTCAGGAAGCTCTCACGAAAGTTTGGTCAGGCCCGACTTCATAGATCTGAAGATATTTAGCGGACAAGAAAATGTTGACGGACGGACGGACGCTAGGACGGACGGACGTACGTACATGGCAACGACAAGACCCCACAGCCCTATGGGCTGAGGGGTAAAAACGACTAATAACTTTGTTCACCGACCTAATTCTAATTATCTTTCCACTCTCATTAGTCAGTGGGAAGGGTGTCATTTTCCCATCTTCTAAACACTGAAGTAAATGTTTTCTTAGAATATGTGGATTGAAAGTCAAAGTAGTCTTACCAAGGTAACCGTAAAAACAGAACTCAACTAAGTTAGCTATAGCAAACAATCCACAATCCGACCCATTGTCTTGTTGCTGAACACTTGGAACTGTAACAGTAATTTTTTCGCCACTCTTCCCATGAGCTGCAGAAAGTTGAATCTGGGAAGTTGTCAACGGATTCCCTGATTTCAAACTGTCTAATAAATATACCTGATTGTTCTTATCTTTCAGACAGGTTACCCAATGATCCCTACCAGTGTGATGAATCTGACCAGCCGGCCCATCTACATAAGAGAACGGAGAACTATTAACCCATCGACCTTCATCCTTTTGAAACATCGGAGCCTTACCAGTTTCCTCTAAACCCTGAACAAACGGGAACTGCTTTTTCAAAAGTGACTGAACATCGGACATAATATCGGAACATAACCACTCATTGTTTTCAATGATTTCCTTTCATCTCCTCTATCTTGTATCCAGAAAAGGATACAATGTCAATAGAAGGATCCGTAAGATATTGATCAAAGTACTTGGTCTGGGAATGACCGGCGATGAGAGTCTTGACAACCATGATGACTGATGAATTATTGAAATTCAAATGTCTGAAGAAAATGCAGCTATGATGACTGATGAATTATATACAGAAAAGTCGAATAACTGCTCACTATTGGAATGGTTAATATAATCTGATTACCTATTCTGCTCACATAATCTTTTAACGATCGTCCCTCTCGGCAAGTGTTGTAACGGATTAGCGGTTGGGGATTAATTGCATGGGATTAAAACTTAATTAACTGTTCACCAGTCTGGGCTGTGAGATGTCAAAAAGTCAGTAAGTGAACAAAACTCACAATGATAAAATTCATTTTAGTTCATATAAATTATAATAATTACTGAAAACAAAATATGTATATTCCTGGTCATTTTTCAAGTACAAGAAGGTACATGCATCAAAATATACGTATTTAAAATTAATGATCAATTAAAAAATATATTTATACCATAGAAAAATACTATTTCCATTTACATTAAGTTATTACATGACAAACATTCATTCATTTGAAAACTAGGATATTTTTTGTGCAAACTATGCTTTTTAAATTTAATTCGACACTTATGACCTACCGACATAACCAATCTTCCTATAAACTTACCCGCGATCCTTATTCCGGATTTTCGGAATCTTCTGAAGTCCGTCTTCAAATCCGAGTTTTTAACTCGCTTCAGTAATCCGTTTCACGGCCGATTCAGCTGAAAATGTCTTGATTTTCAATCGGTTTTTTTCAGCGAACCCTTTTACGGAAAACGGTAGAACGTACATGCATAAATTTTATATCATTTTATTCGTAAACAAGAGCCCAAGGGGCTTCAATATACGCCCGTATATCTGGGATTACATTGGTTCAAATTTCAAGGTTGTTTAATAGCCTTGATTCCAATTGATCTAGCAATCCAGAGAAAGGTCTACAATTTTTTGCTTATGAGAATGTAACATATATCACATCTTACATTGAATGATAAACTAAAATGAGCTTAACTCTTGGTAACTGGTTGACCTTGAAGCAAGAGCTGAGAGCTCATATCCCACACTGAAATCGACAATAGTCAAAGACAAGAAAATAGTAGTTTTCCTGCAAATGGATTCCTTTCAGACGAGAGAATTTTTCATGAAGGAAGAAGAAAGTGATGAAGTAAACCTTTGTTCTTGAGTTAATAAACAGGTGTGAAGTTCATAAAGGACTCCTTTCCCGTTAAATTAGTAAATGTATGGTTTTTATTTCACAACAGTTTAACTAAATGAAGCGTTTCAAACATGGGAGACAACTCCACAGGACAATATCATATAAATGCAGGGGAAAGACTTTTGAATATTCCAACAGTTTTGGGGGACTGCGACCTAGAACTTTGACAAATTGGTCTCATATGTATGGTTCCACTTTGCCATGCGAGTAAGGTATACTCACAGTTTGGTACCAATCCATACCTTGAAACTAGAGCTATCGCATGGACAACAAATGTTAATGGATGAATGGACAGAACGCAACATCGCATTACATGACCTCGTCTTCGACAGGCATATGAAAATGTGACTTTTAATGATTTCTTGATTTTGGGGTCACAGTGACCTTGACCTTTGACCTTGGCCTAAATTTTGGTACATGACAAACCGTCTCCCCTCAATTTCTCAATGGACACAAAAATTCATGATTTTTAACAATTTCACGATTTTGGGGTCACAGTGACCTTGACCTTTGACCTTGACCTACATTTTGGTATGTGACACATAGTGTGTCCTTAATGTATCTACTGACACAAAAAAAATTATTTTTAATAATTTCCTAATTTTGGGGTCAGTGACCTTTGACCGTGACCTAATTTTTGGTATGCATCACTTCATTTCCGCCTATTGAATCCACTCACAAAAAATAAGAAATTTTTAACGATTTCCTGATTTTTCGATCACACTGACCTTTGACCTCTGACCTTGACCTACATTTAATATGCAACACATCGTTCCCCCCTAGGGCATCCACTCATCAAAAATTAGAACTGTAGATAGAAAACTGTCAACGATCAATAATTTCCTGATTTTTGACAACAATGACCTTTGACCTCTGACCTCAACCTTAATTTTGGTACGCGACACATCGTCTCCACCTGGCATATCCACTTACAAAAAATTGCAACTGTGGATAGAAAACGTTCACAGATATAGACCGGACACGAACACTTCAGTGATTTCCTGTTTGGCCAGTGACCTTTGACCTGTGACCTCGACCTTCATTTTGGTACGCGACACATCGTCTCCCCGTAGGGTATCCACTCACCAAAAATTGGAGCTGTGGATAGAAAACTGTCCCAGATATAGACCGGACACGAGAACCGGACAGACGGACAGACGGACAGAATCCACCATCCCATAATACGACCACCTTTTGGGCGGGCGTATAAAAAGTAGAGCATTCCGGAAACCTAAAAGTATTTCAGTCAGTTCACGCAATAATTTTCCGGACAAGAAAAACCACATGTCGGTCGGTCCAGAACAAATTTCAGCGAAGTCGACACGAAAATTTCAGTCGCCATTGGGACCCCTCGGGCCGGGCCCAGAGCAATTGTGGAAATAATGTTTCTGACCCCAACAACTCACATATTTGGGGTGGGCATAATTTTACCTGTATGATATAGATCATAGACAGAAAAAACAATATAGCAATAGAGCAGTGATTACCTATAGTAGATGTAGTCGAACGATTACTGTCTATTCACAGCAATCCACACAAAATTGTGTGAACTCCTGAAAAACACATCCCATGGCACCGACTTTCAATAGGCTTCTGGTACTGGCTGTATTAAACAACTGTATGGAGTTTCATTGTTGTGAGTGAAGGACTTTTTGAGATAATGTGTTTACAAGGATATGGACCAACAGACATGTATAAAGGGGCAGAACTCGTGAAAAACACATCCGATTACACCGACTTTCAATAGGCTTCTGGTACTGGCTGTATTAAACAACTGTATGAAGTTTCATTGTTGTGAGTGAAGGACTTTTTGAGATAATGTGTTTACAAGGATAAAAACAGACAGACATGTATAAAGCGGCATAACTCCTGAAAAACACATCCAATGTCACCGACTTTCAATAGGCTTCTGGTACTGGTTGTATTAAACAACTGTATGAAGTTTCATTGTTATGAGTGGTTTTTGAGACAAATATTGTTTAAAGGATATGAATAACGAACATGCTAAAAGACATAACTCTGAAACACATCCGATTTTCTTTCCAATAGGCTTCTGGTACTAGCTGCATTAATCAACTGTATGAAGTTTCATTGTTGTGAGTGAAGGACTTTTTGAGATAATGTGTTTACAAGGATAAAAACAGCCAGACATGTATAAAGGGGCATAACTCCTGAAAAACACATCCAATGGCACCGACTTTCAATAGCCTTCTGGTACTGGCTGTATTAAACAACTGTATGAAGTTTCATTGTTGTAAGTGAAGGACTTTTTGAGATAATGTGTTTACAATGATATGATGGACAGATGGGCGGACAGACGGACAGATGATGGAGGCAACGACAATACCGCCCGAGGGGTAAAAAAATTTTGTCATCAAACTATATATTTTTGAAAAGAGAATCTCTTCAGCTACTCCGGAAAGTTTAGATTGTCAGAATCGAACCAGTATCAAGCGAGCTATCAACATATATAACCGACCGAGTTTCCGTTTCATCAGTCGAATTCAACGCATTTCAGTCGAATACGCCGATCCAATCTCCTGGCTTCGATTGCATATACCTTTCATCTAAACGGCTGCAAGAATGATTTGG
>JAVTVY010008223.1:0-45000 GCA_036873755.1 Hanleya hanleyi | reverse complement strand
TGTCATTAAATATTATTCTGACCTATGAAACGTGCCAATGATGAACAACGAGATATCTTAGAAGTCAAGAACTTGACAACAACAGCTGAAGGTGTCATTAAATTTTATTCTGACCGACGAAAACAGGCGAGTGGTGAACCACTCGCCATTTTTTGATTTCAGGCGAGCAGGAGGCGCGCGCGAGTGATCGCTCGCCTCTCCTTGAGAGCCCTGACATAAGGCAATTTTGTGTTCTTGTTTGCATCTGGAACCTTCTGAAACTTGTTGCTTGATGTTATTTTGAAATAATAAATATTGACAGAAAATACTTGTGTATATTATTTTCCTCATCCAATGCAATTTGACATTGTGTAAACTCAGACATCTTCGTAATTTTTTATTTTTATTTCTGAGACGTCTGAAATACCAGGATAAAGAGCAAATGATATTTTGAAAATTGTGACCAGCAAATTAATGAACAGCACCCTTTTTATATTTGCGGATATTAAAAGAGGTGATATATAGATGGAAATGAATCTATCAAATTTTTTCTTCCAAACTTCTCCTTGAGCGTTTCCACTTACATATGGCTGTTTGCCATGATCAAGGTCATGATGGAAAGCTCATTTCCTACTCTCTTTATCCATAGTCTCGAATACTAACAACAGCTAGGTTGGATAAAAACAAATGGATTTCTCAGAGGCCTTGCTTTTCATCAAAACTTACGTGAATCCTAACAGATTCTTGTAATCTAACAATGCAGGAATCTAAAGCTATCATTTGTAAACAGATTGCTAAAATTTTATGGCATCTGTTGGATTACCATGAACAATTTTGATAAGCTGTAATGTGAAATAGCTTCAATCTGAAAAAATTGTTCCTCCAAGATTGCTATCTTCAGATGACGGCCGCCATTTCAAATTATCTCATGATGCTTCATTTGAAAATTATGCAAATGGGTTCAAAATGATTCTAAAAAGTGCAGTACATGTAACTCGCATTTGAGCAATTGCAATATGATGTAAAAGAAAACATTTTTTTCAGATGAGCTATCACAGCTGCCATTTTGAAATTTGGGTGATTATTTTTTTACTGTTTTTTTTTTCTAGAATTGTTTTCATCACTGTTGAATATTTCAGGCATGAAGAATAAGTTTTATACATACTGATTTAGAACATGTGGCTGTCGCCATCGGGACCCCTCGGGCCGGGCCCAGAGCAATTGTGGAAATAATGTTTCTGACCCCAACAACTCACATATTTAGGGTGGGCAAAATTTTACCTGTATGATATAGATCATTGACAGACAAAACAATATAGCAATAGAGCAGTGATTACCAATAGTAGATGTAGTCGAATGATTACTGTCTATTCACAGCAATCCACACAGGTTTGTGTGAACTCCTGAAAAACACATCCAGTCATTCGTTTTTGAGGCGCGCGATCGCTCGCGCGCACCATCGCTCAGGGCTTCGTGTTAGCAAATCGCACGCGAGCTAAAAATAGCTCACGTAAAACCTACAAGGAGAGCTGCTGCGTGAGCTAAAAATCACTCTCGCCAAAAGGCTTACGAGAGTGAAACTACATTTGACAGTTCCCTAGTTCGACGACTCTCCACCTTAAATGCAGGGTCCTGATTTGCTACAGAGGTCAGATGTGGCATGCAATTTAGCACAGATTAATCAGAAGAACTACATTCCAATTCCAATAAACATTTTATTCAGCAAGTGTAAAATTAATAATCAACTGGGGCCGATTTCTCGAAAGTCAACTTAAGTCCAAAAATGGTACTTACGTCCCTAAATTGACTTAAGTGAGTGATAAATGACTAAGTGCATTCCCCGAAACTTTTCTTAGCAAATAAATTGCCTCAAATTTGCTTAACTTTAAGTCTGGTCAGAGGTGACTTAAGTGTATTTTAAAATGCTTAAGTACCAAAAAAATAAATTCAAGATGGTCGTCATAATGTCCGTTTCAGTGGATAAAAAATGCAAAATATCCAATAGAAGGTGAAATTTATGCAAATCGCCGAAGGTAATAGAAAAGTGAATCGAAAATCAACCCCATACAACTCGATTTTAATGAGAAAACGTATTGAAATTTGTTTGAAATGGCGTTATGGTGTATCTGAATGGCAAGGAGCACCCCTCTCTGAATGCTGCTGGTTGATCAGGTATGGTATATTGAGGTAAGCGTGTTGACAGTTGTGTGTTTGATTCAGTTGTTGACGAGGTTCTCTCACACGGACACTGTGTCATCATGATGCGAACTGCTGACACTCGCATGCTCGGGTGATTCAAATTGATGTATGCGCCAAGAATATTGACAGCGTTAATTACATACGATAATCAGTGTATTATGAAGATAAGATCGCGCATGAATCAATATGCATGTTAGCTACGGGTTAGTTGTGGAGATATTTGATACATTTTCGGAATTTGGGAGAGAAAAAAACTAACCGTTTGACGCAGTCGATTCCCGCACTCGGCGATCAACAAACACGAGCGCCTCCTACAACTAAGCAGGTCGCACGAATGACCTCCCTTCGTGAGGGTTCACATGGGGGCGTCCTCCAGCCGCACTTTTCTTTCAGACCTTAATGTCTCCAATCCATGTATTGAATTGCTCAATTGATAATTTTGTTTGAACACTATATATTGTTCAGAACATTTTTTTGCTGGTATTAGTCTCTGAATCTCCAAACATTTGGTTTTTGAGGCAAATAAATATTTAATTATTATATTTACAAAAATGAATTAATATATTCACAGAACAAAATAATTGATCAAGTTACAGTTTACAAGAGAATTTGTTTTAAAATAAAAACATTAGAGATGTAGATATACATACAGGAAAGTATGTTTGCCGCGACTTCTAGCTTTTAATATAAAACATATTTCAATACTTCAATAGAAAAAAATGTAATTTGTAAATACCTTTTAATGTACATTTTGATTCCAACTTACTGACTGAACCAGAGATATTACTTCCCCACACATGTACAATATATTCCTCTCCAGCATTGACAATAATGACATTTTTCAGCCTTATTTGCAAGAGCCAAAACTTGATAAAATAATCTTATAAGATATATATTGTTACAATAAGTTGATTCCATGCTTTCTTGTTTCTGTATGATTGTTCAGGAGTCAGGTAAGACAATATTCTTGTATAGTGTACGAGTTAAGAAAATAATCCTGTTACTTCACACAAACATTTTTGCACAGAAGATTATCTTGAAAATAACCTTAGATTGACAAAAATATTTAAGGAAATAGCTCAAAACAAAATAAATTTCATTACTTTTCTTAAAAACAACATTTTGGGGTGTTTTATATAAAATTGCTAGAATCATTTGTCATTTTGTGTTTTGGGAAATCTTAATTTTATAAATCTTTATTTTTTGTTTATGTTAGACAGTTGTATTTAATCATCAACAGTGCTATATACAAAAATGACTGGTCTTTTCTGGCTTATACCTACAATACTCCAATAAGATGGATCCTGCAAATTTATGCACAGAATGGGTTCTGATAGATGGAACACTCATGGCTTTACATGTACATGTATGTCAGTTCAATATTGCACTGTTTGCATTCGGTGAATCATGATATTTTTTATGCATGATTGGTTAATTTGTCAGTTGTTTAATCTCGACATAGCCCTACTCTAATTGTTTGTACAAAATCTCTGATAGCAGCTTAGTTTATGCTAGCCAAGATAAAACTTATTATTTACTTCTGGTGGAATGATGTTATAAACCTAATCTGACTTTCGCGCATTATTGAGAGAACAAAGAACCAGTGATTTCAGTTGATCAGCTACTGGTTCGTATAATTTCACTTTGACCTATCTGTTAGCCCAGGAGAATATTTTGAACTGCTTATAATTGACATAATTTTTTAAAGATGTGCTATATTATTCAGTACCAGTATTCAAAGAAAGTGTCATTATGCTTGAAATAATGTATAATTGTGGAAATATTACATGAAAATATGCCAGCTATCTAAGTTAAAAATTTCTCCTGAGTTAAAAGATAGGACAAGTGAATTATGAAAACCACTACATCAGCTGAAATCACTGGTCACAACATGGACATACTTTTCTTTGTATTCTCAATAATGTGCAAAAGGCAGATTCCAATAAAATTAGACTGGGTTTCCACAGATTTAGTGCTTAAAGCTCGAAACAGTAAGCAGTAGGAACTGGTACTTCAGAGCTTCAAATCCCACTCAATACTCTATTCTAGAGGGCACACAAAGGATTTCCACCTTGTTCTGGTCAGATCAACTACGAGGACTACTTTAGTGACTATAGTCGTTATGGTCAGAGATGCCAATCAAATTATCATGTATGAAATATGTTCCACGGTCAAAATCAGCATGTCCATAGACCCTAAAATGGAATTGTTATTTAGGAATAAAGGTACAGTAATAAATTACTGGAGTCTCTGATCTTGCAAAGTTAAATGTTATTCAGTTGAAAATTGATGATTTATAACAAATATATTGTTTCAAGCTTAAAGTGATCTATAATCAAGATAATACACATACATGTATCACCAGGGGTAAGATGTATACATGTGAAAGATTTCCAAATTTCTTCAAGGGAGTTTTCCTGTCTGCAACTGGACAATGTGTGTTTGTGTTTATAAACACACTACCTGGTAATTCTGGTACAGTGCCTTTTGACTCATTAGAACAAATTGTATGGTGATTGAGTAATAGATGAG
This sequence comes from Hanleya hanleyi, assembly GCA_036873755.1. NCBI lineage: Eukaryota > Metazoa > Mollusca > Polyplacophora > Lepidopleurida > Hanleyidae > Hanleya > Hanleya hanleyi. The sequence goes on along the minus strand of JAVTVY010008223.1, from coordinate 40,290 downwards.
CTGAAGGTATATTGGATAGGCCTACAGTCAATTGATTCCATTTCGTATGTCAAGTAAAGGAAACATTCATTACTTTTTAAGACAGTAATTCTGAGCAATATATTGTGAGACATTTAGAATAAATCCATTACACGGTTATAATTTTGTTGTGCCCTCACAATTTTTTTTACATTATATATGTTGAATCAGGGGTTTAGCTAGAATTTGAAAACAGGGAGTCTCATCCCAATTTACCGTCCTAGCACTTCAGGCCGGGGTCCAGGGGCCGCCTAGGCCCCGGAAGCTCTGGGGTTCTAGATGGCTGGAAATGGATTCTGGGCCATTTCTGGCACTCAAAATTGAATTGAATGGGCTATTGAAATTCATATTTTTTCAGGACAATTTCCCAGTTTTTTCAATGCAAAAATTCCAGATTGGTGTTTTCATCAATTTTCATAGGGTTTGTGTGTGAATAATGTTGCTGATAGAAGAGATAATATAATAAAAAACAAAACAAAAAATGTATTGCAGGCCGTTTTAAATTCAGAATTTGTATTTATTAATAAAATGTTTTTACCAACAGTGTTTAATGATGGTCAAAAATAATTTTTTTCAACATTTTATTTAATATTTTTCAAATTTATCAAATTGATCATTTTCAAATTTTGGTCCAGAGCAAATCATATCTGATTCTTCACTTCATTAATATTTGTTGCATCAAGATAATTTTGAAATAATAATACGTTCAGCTTGCGGCGATATGTTCATTTTGAGAGATGTGAAATTTTCATGGAGTGGCATTAATCTTGTTTCAACAACTACAAAACGGAATGCACACAAGAGGACCACTTGCGAACGCTTAATATGGTGACATGACATGTTGTTGTTGTTGTCAAAATGTGCCGACTGTCCTGTCAAATGATAGAACGAAATACCTGAAATTCCTTGTTCCGTCTGTCCAGATTCCAGAGCCATTCGCCTGAGTACAAATCCGACATGACATGGTATTGTCGGCCTCGTTGTACTTCAACCAAGGGAATCTTTTAATTCACCCCGGGGAGAATTTTTTCACTTCTACGCGTATCTTCTTTGGAGCCGATGGTCCAGGATTTACGTGCCGTTCTGGTAAGCCTCGATTTGGAGTTCAAGCCAGGGAATTCCCAAACGGGGAAACACCTGACGTCGCTGAATGCGCGGGACAACAACAACAACAACGCTCTTTTGTACGTCTTTTAATCTGAGTTAACCTGATACTTTTTTAACCTGATATCATTTCATTGCCTCTTTTAACACGGATTACATCTTTCAATCCAACCCGTCTCAATTATAATGATTTATGTTTACAAAAACGTACCACCCGTCTCAATTAGACAATACCCGTCTCAATGTCACATTTACAAACTTCCCGTCTCAAAGACGGGGAGACGTATTGCTGGCTAATACTATGTGTTGAATAATCCCTGTCATTGGATGGATGTTCATCTGTTACAGTATGTGGTATACATATTACTGGTAATTTGGGTAAAATTTCTAAATTCATCAAGAAATTGAAGCTTTGGACTTTTCTGGAATATTTCACCCGAGATTGACTGTTCAGGGGATTGAGAATAATATACATGCTTGCTTGATGTAACAGGTTAGGATCAATGGTCTAAGTGAGCTAACCAGTCCAGTTCATAATAAATTGTGTGTTTCAGGTAATGAGTTTCATCAAAAGATGGGTAGGTAGCCTGGTCAGTTGGCTAATATTATTTGATTGATTGTTTTGCTCTTTATATATCATGTGTAATAACAAGCTTTAAAAAGGAATATTTGAATTTTTTGTACACAATTTAAAGGAGGAAATTTGGATTTACATGTATCTACTGTGTTATGCATTCATGTCACATCCCAGAAATGATAAATTGTTAAGGATTGAAAAAGTTATTGGAAATTTTGAGCAAAAATTATCAGGCAGGGTCACCTGAAATATAAGGTTTTTTTATGGATGGCCTAATGAGCCTTATGGTAATGCCTCTAATTAATCCTTTCACAGGAAGTGAAATTTCCCACCATAAAATCTGGGGTGATCAAAACTATTAGAAGCGGAAGTTGACAAAACAGTTCAAAACCATGCATATAATCCATATTTCTTCATTATTTCCATGTTTAAAAGGTGATTAAATTTATTAGAACCATAAATATTGAATATTTTCCCTAATTTGGGAGTGATTGAATTTAGATAGGGAGATTGAATTATTGGAGGGATTATCATAATCACCTCAAGTACATCTTACCCCTGGTAGTACATGTATATTAGCATGATTAGGGAATATTTTAGGCTTGAAACCATATACTTGTTATAAATCACCTAATTTTTAACTTAATAACATTGAACATTGCCATATCATAGACTAAAATAATTTATCTTTTTTATTCTTCCATAACAATTCCATTTTAGGTTCTCTGCATCATAATTATTATGATTACAAGTAAGATGTGACTGCCCAACAAATGGGTCCATATTCATGGTTGCAGTTTTTTTTCATTATACACTGTAAAAACAAAAACACATACATGTACTGTGTGTGCTTAACCTTTGAACATGTGGAATCTTAATATCTCACATTTATCCAATCTTCATTGCTGAGCATGCATGTACCAATCAATGCAACAAACATGAATTGGCAATAATTGATTCTATAATACCGGTATGTCAGTGTAAGCATATGACCACCATGTTGAAATATGACTGTATTTTCGCTTAATTTCTACCACTTTAGCCATGTCACCACCCTCCCCACCCCACACACACCCTGTATTGAGCATGAGAGACCCGTGACAAGCAATTACCAACTCTTTGATACCCAGCCATCGACTGTTAGGGCATGAAATTAATGGTTCATAATACTATAGTATGCTGCACCAGATCTCAATTTTGAAAATTTATATCTTCAAGTAGATCGGAAATAAATATGAAGCATTCATATAATGCTCAGTTAGCAATTATCAGGGCCGGAAATAAAGATTGGGCATAGTAATATATTCACAGGTTCCTGTGAAATTTGAGGTGGTAAGCCGACAGGTTGTTTTATCACACTCAACAAAGTCATGTTTATGCGGATCTGAAGACAGATTGATGGTATTCTGTGAGAGGTAACCTGAAATACAAGTTACCACCCTAAGCAAATCAACTAGAAGTGTGTACCAATAGCTGAATGTCACCGGCAATCACCAAACCACCTACACCACAAGACTCTTGCACAGTCTCTACCCAGAAAGATCACGAGATGCAGTGTCGACACACAGTTGGGGGATAATGGGTGAGACTAATTGTGTACGTTTCATAGGCTGAGTATTTGAATTCCATGCAGCATTAGCTCATCTCCTGTACGTGATGCATCACTCGTTTTTTTTTACTGCGTGAACACGACATGCAATTTTACTGCGCAGCATCATGTGTTCAAGTAGGGAGGCATGCATTCTACATGTAGCTATAGTTTAATCTAAGGTTATACAGACTTCTAGTTGATGTGCTTCTGTTACCACTGATTTCCCGCCTAGAGTTATAGCAAGGATATTCATCCACAACAATTTGTTTGTTCATGTTATTCTGCCAACCTTTATGTAACGGTAGACTAGAGTCAAGCAATAAAAATAATTGAATAGAAATTGTATCACATATGCATTCAGTGCAAATGTTGGTAAATGGCCACCAAATATAGATTGAATACGTAGATCATCATGATCCTGAGGTCAAGTATCCTTTCACCTTTATAGGCCTATCGGTCTAAGCCTTGCCAGTATTTACAAATTATTTCCCATCACATGTGCTGATGTAACCATCGATCTACCACAAATCCAATCTGCTGGTCTAAACCTGATAAGAAATGTACAATAGATAAAGCCAGAAACAGAGACAAGAATATTTCTGTGCTCACTTCTAGGCTTTTCTATTTCATATTATTTAAAAGTCTAGGTCTAATTCAAATAAAAAAGTTTTTTTTTTACATTTGAACTCTCCATATTATGTAAGATGTAGATTGTACCAGTATTTTGAGCCCTAATTCTTGTAGGGAAACGGTAATTTGAAATATAATTTATAATGCTAACAAACCACAATTGGCCTGGTGGAGCTTTTTGAAGTTTTCAATTCCCAAAATTGTGGCTTGTGCACCAAACCCGAACATTTTTAAAGATTTATAGAAATATTTTGCGAATGCACTTCGAATTTCAGAGATTTTTTTTTCTTCCGTCAATTGCGGCTGTTGACACTGATTAGGTTACATACATACATTAGTGTATTAGGTGGATAATTTACTGGTAGTACAACAGCGCGTATTGCGGACGGGAGGCAAGGGCATGCGCCATGGTTGGAGCAGTGTCGGAAACTGGGGTATCAGTAATCATGGTAATGACGGTACATCATGTTTTCTTCGCCCATACAAGACACATGATACCGGCACACCAGTTTTTAAGCCAATGACCTCCCTCTCGCCCCCACACAAACAGAACTACGTCTTGTCTGCTTTTTGAGCGATAATCCATCACCTTTTATTCACCATCCTGCATTTTCGCGCACCTTGCACTTCCGGACACCATTTATACCGTATTTCACAAAAGAGTTACAATAAGGCCCCCTACAACGTTGAAAATATTTTACTTGGCTAAGTTCGTCAAAATCTGTTTTGTGGAACGCACTTAAGTCAGAAACCAAAGTGAACTTAGCCAAGCAAAAATATCGCACTTAAGTCAAAAACTTAAGTCGACTTTCGAGAAATCGGCCCCAGTACCCTCATTTCACTAGTATGTTTTTAATTACATGAAAATGACAAGTTCGCTTGAAGATTTAGTCCGAGCTTCCTGTGACCCTTCACGCCAGACGACGGATAATTGTCTGGCTAGGGTCAGAGTTCTCTCCTATACAAAAAAAAAACGCAAAATGGGAGCGACCATGGGACCGCGCTACATCACCCCAGTAAAAATTAACTTTAAAATATATTTGGTCGTTTCACTGAAGTTAACACTTAACTCACATATTTATTGATGAATAATTTCCCTTCATTGTCAGCCCAAAATTTAAAAGATCCATTTCGTTTCGTCTATTACACTAATATCAACAACTTTACTTTCATTTCATTTGCTTCAACGAAGCCACAACTGACCCAGTTTTTCGTTTGGAATGAGGTAGAAGTTAAAAGCACTAAAACTTGTGAAGAATGTGATGGATCTTGTTAAATTTGGGCTGACAATGAAGGGAAATTATTCACTAATAAATATATCTGAGTTAACTTAAGTATTGTAGAACGGCCGATGTTATTACTGGGACGAAGTAGCGTGACCCCATGGTCACTCCCATTTTGCATTTTTTGTACGGGAGAGAACTCTGACCCTAGCCAGACAATCTCTCAGAAATTATCCGTCGTCTGGTGTGAAGGGTCATAGGAAGCTTGGACTATTGAAGATTAAGCTCGAACTGTTTGATGAAAATATTTGGGTAGATACATATAGGATTACGGGAAACAAAGTATTGTTAATGGCCATGAATATGTGACTGAAGTGGCTTACCTGATTTCCGTCTTGCATATCGCATAGGTGGGGGCTCTGAAAATATTCAAAAAAAATATTAGGGGGAGATTTTACACATGATTATATATACGTACATGTACAATTCAGCCTGCATGAACAATAACAATAGTTCAATGGAATGTGGACTAACTGGGCTGGAAATACCTGACACACAGTTATCAGGGTTGTCAGCCGGCATTGAACATGAAAATGTCAACTGCAACAGCATGCCAATAACTGGTCTGGTGCCCATCTGTCTCAAATGGTATGCTAAACCATGGAAGTGTCTAGAAAGATTCCGAGGGTTTGAGACAATGCCTTGCCAATAAAGCTCTTTCAGGGGGTCCCAGGGTCGAAAATGGTCATTTGAGTCTGATGAACCAGATTAAATTAGCAGATTTTCACAAGCATTTCACTGAACTGTTTTCGTTAACTTGAACATTATTTAATTTTTTTCTGAGTTTGGGCAACTTGCTTGAGGTTAGCTAGGAAACCCATATGTTTGCCAGAACCAAGTGAGTGAGTGAATAGAATTTAATGCCGCTTTCAACAAAATTTCAGCTATATCGCGACAAACCAACTAAGTACCACCCAGCCAAGTTGCATTCCTGCTATTTCAAAGAAGTAGCATGGAACCCGACACCCTCCATCCACCCTATAAAACACTGAGGACAGCGCACAAGACACAGACAAGACGCTTACATGGTGCAATAAAGACAAGTGATATTACAGTGCTAGACATCACATTATCAAGTTCCTGTTGCTTCTCAACCAATTAGACTCTTGCAACCCGCCCTGTAATCTATGTACATTACCATGCCCAGCGGTCGAAATAACGCCTGTCTACCTGTCGCCGACAAGTCATTTTTTCAAGTGACAACTAAATTAAAATTCCACCTGTCGCCGCGACAAGTAACTATTCTGTCCTAAAAATACTGAATTCCGAGCTAATACAGGCCTAACATGACTGAATTGTCTTCCTGGAAACAGTTGTTGAGTTTCGTTTTATTTACATCGGACATTCTGTTCACTTCGTCATTCAACACGAGAGCTCCGGTACATCAAACTCCATGCAGGATTAATCTCCCGCTAGATTTGCACACGATCCGCTTGAAAGGCAAAACTAATGGATTAAGTAAACGAAGTGACTGGCACGATCTAGCGCAATTGGCCTATATTTCTATCGACTATTCATGCCTGGCAACTTCAAGTCGAAAATGAAATCAGAACAAGGTGATTCATTCTTACGTTTTATTTCGGAGAATAAGAGCTCAATAAAACTTCGTCAGTGAGTATTTTGATCGGAAGGAAATCGTGCTTGTCAACACGGGCAGCTAACGTAAACGTTGCATTGCCTGTGCCGATTTTTACTTGCTCCAGACAAGCGGACAAGCGCTAACGTCTAACGAGTGAATGCAACAACAACAACAATGATTTTGCTTGATAATTTGTCAGAACAATTCAACATTTTCATTTGGGAACTCGAATTATCTCTTGAAGAACATAATATTTATTCACTATAACTCAGTTTTCGCGCGTGTTTGGCGCGCATTTTCCCATGGATAAAAACTCATTTTTTGGGGGGTAAAACTCAATTTCAAAATTTCCCAAAAACTCCAGCAAATTTAATCTCATAATTGAACGTTCTGTTGACATTTTACTTTGAACTTCCTAAATAGTGGAACAGTCTGGTGGCAGAAATGAGCCCACTGAGTTAACATCAGGAAGTAAGGACATTCATCTTGGCAATACAGAGCTAAAGGAAGGAGACAAATTTGTCACTGTCATAAATGTCTCTCGATCGAAAAAAAAACGTGTGTTCAAATTCTCCAATGCATGGAAAATGGAGAGACTGGTTGGAATATATGATGAGAGTATGGTGAAAAAAGTTTCAGTAGGAGTGACAAGCTGAAGTACCAGGGTGACAAGTAAAAAAAATAGTTACCTGTCACAGTGACAAGTAATTCTCAAAAAACATTTCGACCCCTGATGCCTAATCTCTACTTCTAACCCTGATAGATATTGCACATCCAGGGGTCGAAATATTCAAAATAATTTACCTGTCATATGAGACAGGTGACCAAATTGTTTACCTGTCACCTTTAAGAATTACCTGAACATGCAATCGTTGAAATTGTCACATACATGTAACTCGAGATTAATGACAAATTTAGATGTTGCAAGACACTAATAAATTAATGACACCTTGTTTACTTGCACTTATTAGCAGGTGTTTTGAACGAATTTTGTTGAAGATATATTTTGAACACCAAAACAAAATTATTGGCTACCTGTCAATAGAGACAGGTACTTTGTTTCTCTACCTGTCTCTTTCAAAAAATACCTGTCTCTAGACAGGTGTAAATTTCGACCCCTGATATCGCGACAATTTCTATCTAGCAATTTGTTTGTACAGTATGAACATGATGAAGTAATGATGGTGAGAAATCCTGGACCTTGTATGTCCACGAAGTCCACTGAGAAATTCAAGTTCATGAGTTTGGATTCAACTGTGAAAGTTAAAACTATTGGTACACGTAACACGTAGCCAACCTGGCTAGTGAAACCAGGTATGGATTTCGAGCTTAACAAATAATTATCTATTACCAAAAACAACTAAACAATTGTCATTCATATCATGAAACTAAACATATATGTTAAAATCTGAGCTGCACACAATCATTGATGATGCCCCACTTTTCCCAAGAGATGGCTTAGAAACTGTGTCAGCTGTAGAGAACATAAACTCTTTGAGTGCAATTTTAGAGCTGGAACTTTTTGTATCGATAACAACTTATCGAGCAACCTACATGTACACATGCATTGTTTGGACATGAATATGCAAAAAAAAAAATTAATATTCATACAAAATGGTCTGTGCTACTGAGCCGGTCAAGCTGCCAGGCATGGAACTTTCATTCCAACAATCCTTGAAACTAAGAAAATTCTGCCACTGCAAAATATCTCCAGTGAAGTCATACTTGACAATTAACATCAGGTTAAATTTCCTGTTGCGAAGGAGTTTGGGTGTGGCATTAACCACAGCAATTACTTAATGCAATAGCTAATTTTAAGGGCTGTTCAATCCACATCCAGGAACAAAAGAGGACCTTCACAAATGTGGTCCTCGATTTATACACAGACCAACAATCGACCTCCTCAGACTGATGTTGGGTGAGATACTGTCATGGAACGTGCTGTCCTGAGCGACCAACAATCACACTCAGTGACATGGAGTGAGTGAGTGACTGAGTATTCATTATTTAATGTTGCTTTCAACAATCGGTCATATCGCAATGTTTTGGTCCTTTTCCTTTTCTCACCCGGGAACCTCATGGGTAGGGTCCTATTCCTTTATACATGTACAACCACATGAGGTCCTATTCTTTTTTTATGTATGCCTGGGAATCGCACAGGTACTCCAGTTAGTTGCCTCTTATGACAAGCTGTCTGAGGAGCCGAGGCCCTTATATTTTCACCATAACCTGGGGCATGCACAACGACACCCCCTGTCAATCCCTGGGAACCCCACAGGTATCAGTCATGAGTGATGACGATTAGCTTTGCTGTCCACACACGGTGCATACTATCAGTCACAAACCCTCAGCAACAAAATTAGTACAAATCTACCATGATAAAGCATATGAAACACGTCATCTACATGTATCACGGTGCTTCAGGTTTAGAAAAAGCGGAAGAGCTGGAATTCACTCCCATACTGGCCCTAGAAAACATTTAGAAGAGTATTTTCTGGACCAAGAAGGTACTCTGCAATGCATAATTGCCATCGATCAGAAGAGCTGTTGTTCACTCTTCTGAATTTAAATTTAGGGCAGTAATTGGGAGTTATTACTCTCGCTCTTCTTACATCTTAAACACGGCCATTAGCAGACTGATGAGCACACTTTCAAGATTCACAAACTCCAAAATATTGTGTAAACATGGTAAACAAGAGGAAATTCCTGCAGACTGACTTGGTGAACTGTGTAGATCAGCACACTAGCAGGGTGATTCGAAGACAGCTTTGGCATGTTGAGAATCTCAGCTCAGAAAGTGTTGGAAATAGAGACAAAACAATGTATAATGGCTGACCTTCCATGGATGTAACTCGTGACAACAGCATTGTTTTAACAGTCTGAATCCTCCAAACACACAGCAAGAGACTGCATATGATTATTATATCATTCCTCAAAAAGTACTTCTATCATGTTGTTAACCACATCAAGGAAAATATGGCAAAACCTGAGGAATTATAGCCAGTCTATTCAGCATGACATCTGATGAACATACAGTTTGCATCGTTCAAGTTGACAAGAGCATCTGACCTCGTTGCATGTGAAATTTTTCCTTCTTTCTGCCAATGATCCTTCCTGATAAAACATTAGCCTCTCTTGATACCCGCCACCACAAATGTCTTTGTGTCTGATCAGGGGAGAGCGCGGACTTGACCTGTGGAACCTCTGGTCAAATCCGCGCACAAAGCCTCTCAATGAGCCTCACCAAACATCACAATTGCCGGAATAAACATGATAAACAGAGGCCAAGCTTTGATACAATCAGCCCCGAAATTCCCCAACTCCTCAGAGACCCAGTATCCATATTTATTCATGGGTGTATTAGACGGGTGTGATTTCCTGCGTGGCAGTGAAAGGGTTTACCTGCACAAATGAACTCACTCTCTATTCTGAAAATCATCAATATTCAACTGGCGAAATCCACAATTAGAAATCTGTCACCGACGATGACCATCACGGAATATGTTATGCATGGCAAGTGTTTTTTACAAGGCAGTCTCCAGTATATAGTACACTCATTCCGGGAACAGCAGAAAAGATAGAAACTTGTTTCTTTTATTCCCCGAATGGAATGATTGACGGAATGAACTTGGTGTACTAGTAAGTATTAACATTGTCTTCTTCTCATATGGTCACCATTTCAACATTCATTTCTATGAACTGGATTTAGTTTGAAATTGAATACTATCAACTCAATCATCAAAAAAATCAAACCACACTTTTCTATACCACTAAATGCTGATGGTGATAGTTACAAAATAATTGGGCTCTGTAACCAACCCTCACAATTAGCCATGACGCATTTGCCAATTGCTGTGGCATCATCATAACCTCCACAATTTTTGGGAGTTATTATGATCACACACGATTTATGCCGAGGCGAGTTCTGCTAATTGTGAGGGATGGTTCTTTGATTTTACTCACAGCCCGGCATGGGAAGTAAAAGTGAACATGTGGAATGTGTACACAATGTATGCCTGAATCAGCCAAGGATGAATTTATGTCTGGTTCTGTTCAGCTTCACGACTGAAACTGTTCAAGTGTAACTGGGGTACTTGTGTAATTGTACGTCATTTTCCAGATAACGAATAATGAATAATAAAATGTAATAAATTCTTTCCCCAACATTTCACTCGTAGTCAGTCTCGGAGTATTCAAAGGCTCCTTTCTACAGTAGGAGAGAAATCTTCATGGCCTCTTTTAATGTCAGAGAACACATTGACGACGTCATAGTTCAAGCTTCCTGCAGTCTGCAGGACATCGCGGCAATGCAGAGAATTGAACAGATTTACAACAATGCTGCATTATGATTCTGCTCATAAACAGCTGGTGTCACTTACGTCCCTACTCTCCTCGTTCCCCTGCTGATTCACACAGCATATTTCGCACCTCTTGGCCGTTAGGGGGCGCTCTGCACAGGCCAATGACCGATGGCCAATGAATATCATTCTTACGGGCGAGTCTCGGTCTTCTTTGTTTATCACGGCAACCAGCATCTGGGCATCTGCCACATTTTCTCTCAGTGGGTGAGAGATCTTTTGGCCAGTCACCATTTATACTGTTTCCATAAAATAAGCTGCACAGATTTAGTCTCTCGGTAGTGCAAAACTACCCGATGTATCTACTGAGTGATAACTGTGTGGAAAAACGTGAGAAACTTGTGAACTATTTCTTCACAATCAACTGTGACTTGAAGCAATATGAGTTGTCTCCCTTGTCAAACTTTCACATGTCATTAACGGCAAAAATAACAATAAACAGCAGAACAGCTCTAATTATTTTATTATCTGGGTTACATGTAAGAGTGAATAGATTTTTGGATAACTTTCTCTGTTATTGTTTAATGTTTAGTAAGGTTCGTCTACTGATTGCAACAATTTGTTCACTAATCCCTTCAAATATAAAGTAAGACATTTAATTTTGTTAACCCTTTCACCGATCAAACCCGGTAAACAGGGCTAACGAGAGTGCGTACCCATACGATCATACCCGGTAGACCGGGTTAGCTTTAAACCCGTTGGCTATCACGATGGGTACAGCGCTTTTATTTTTTGCATTCGTTTTAACGGAAACCTATCAAACACTGTATACTTCTGGAAAGCCGAAACCCTGATCAATTTGATTATAGAAATTGTTTGCTTGTTTGAAAAATAAATAAAACAAATTTAGATGTTGAACGAAAAAAAATCGGAATGAAAAATGCATTTTTCCCCACATACCGTGTGACGGGCATCTCGGCAGCAAGCCGCAAAAATGGAAAAAAATCATCGAAAACCTCATCCTAACTCCTGTATTTTTGAAGCTACATGACGGGTAAAGCGTGGTGAATATTCCCCAGACGACTGAAACTGCCAACGACGACCGGCAAAGTTTATTTCCATATTTTTACGAGTCTTGATCCGCAAAGTCCGTCGAACAAATTTAAAAATGTTGGCAGCAAGCTGTGTTAGTAAGCCGACGAGCCAATCGGTATGCGTAATTTTGCCCACATGACCTCTAGCAGCCAACAGATTTAAGACGAGCGTAGACAGTGGCTGAAAGAATGGAATGACATCATTTTATAATCCAATCGTATCCTCCGTTTTATTTTGCCATCCATTCCAGGTTATTTCCTGTGTAGAAAGGTGAAAGGTCGCGCTTTCCAATGAGAGGTCAAACATGAAAAAACGCTGTCAAATGCGGTTGAAAAAAGAAGATTTCTCCGTTGGATTTTGATGTTTTTAAGTCGAGAAAGCCGGGGGAAGCGCATTCTCTCGCAGTAAAACTTAAATTAGTATGCTATTTTATTTATTTTGCTATAAAACTAGAGCAAATAACACTGGAGTGTGTATTGTGGAGACAGGTTTCTTATGTTTTTCTGCAAATCTCGGACGCAAACGCAATTTCTAGCATTCCAAAGACAACATATACAAATTTTAACAGTTCTCAGGGAATTGATCGTCAGCAGGTCACTTTTGTCAGGGGAAATAATCGGCGAAAGGGTTAATATCTCACTGATAAGACCACGCTTTATCGTCATGAGTATATAAGGAGATCAATTTGCCTACATTGGTAACGAAAATACACCGTTTAAGTGTTTCAGATTTTGAATTGAATATTGACTGTTAACCCTTTCACCGATTAAACCCGGTGTACGGGGATAACGAGAGTGCCACCCGTACGATCATCCCCGGTTGATCGGGTTAGCTTTAAACCTGTTGGCCATCACGATGGGTACAGCACTTTTATTTTTTTGCATTCGTTTTAACGAAAACCTATCAAACACTGTATACTTCTGGAAAGTCAAAACCTTGATCAATTTGATTCTCGAAATTGTTTGTTTGTTCCGCAAAAGAAATAAAGCAAAATTAGATGTTGAACGAAAAAAATCGGAGCGAAAAATGCTTTTTTTTCCACATACCGTGTGACGGGCCTCTCGGCAGCAAGCCGCAGAAATGAAAAAAATCATCGAAAACCTCATCCTAAACTCCTGTATTTTTGATGTTACACGACTGGTAAAGCGTGGTGAATATTCCCCAGACGATTAAAACTGCCAACGACAACCGGCAAAGTTTATTTCCATATTTTTACGAGTCTTGATCCACAAAGTTTGACAACCAACTTTCTATTTCGCCCAAGATGGTTTCCGCCTTCGGACGACGAGCCAATCGGTATGCGTAATTTCGCCCACGTGACCTCCATCCGCCAACAGATAAGAAACGCGTAGACAGTGGCTGGAAAAATGGAATTACATCATTTTCAATCCAATCGTATCCTCCGTTTTATTTTTGCCATCCGTCCCAGGTCATGTCGTGTACCGAAAGGGGAAAGCCCACGCTTTCGAATGAGAGGTCAAACATTGCAAATGGCCGAGTACAACTCGAGATAAACACTGTCAAATGCGATCGAAAAAAGACGATTTCTCCGTTGAATTTTGACGTTTTCAAGTCGAGAAAGCCGGGGAAAGCGCATTCTCTTGAAGTAAAACCTAATTTTGTATACTATTTTATTTATTTTGCTATAAAACTGGAGCAAATAACACCGGAGTGTTCATTGTGGAGACGGGGTCCCTATGTTTTTCTACAAATCTCAGACGCAAACACGTTTTCTAACATTCCAAAGACAACATATACAAATTTTAACAGTTCTCAGGGAATTGATCGTCAGCAGGTCACTTTTGTCAGGGGAAATAATCGGTGAAAGGGTTAATAAAGAGAGCGATGATATAAGAGGGAGTCTCGCTGACAAAATAGTGACATGGCTTCCGCTTACGTGAGCATGGTGAGAGTCGTGATCTCACTATCATGAAGGCATGACTCTGTTGAGAATGTGGGTGTACCAGTAGTTAGCCAATCGAGGTAAGTATAAGGATCCGGTTACCTCCGAGCTATTACGACCAAACAGCTTCAGTACCTACGTTGATGCTGTGCTGTACTAATGGAAGTCACTTTTTATTGCATGGAATTGGACAACATTTGAAAATGGGAACTTTTCAGAAATAAAATCTTTTCCAAGCTTCTAAACAGAAACCGACTGGCGTAATACCTGCCATTCTTGTTTTAATCTACATGGTGTACAATGTCTCTGCAGGGCAATACTGAGGTTACTTCTTCTTCGCTATAATACAGGGGAGATAATCCGATAATTTCATTGTATATTACGGCTATGGCACAAATTCTTTACATCGATAATGATATCAGCATTGACACTGCCGCAGGGGTTTAGCTAGAATTTGAAAACAGGGAGTCTCATCCCAATTTACCATCCTAGCTCTGGGATTCTAGATGGCTGGAAATGGATTCTGGGCCATTTCTGGCACTCAAAATTGAATTGAATGGGCTATTGAAATGCATATTTTTTCAGGACAATTTCCCAGTTTTTTCAATGCAAAAATTTCAGATTGGTGTTTTCATCAATTTTGATAGGGTTTGTGTGTGAATAATTTTGCTGATAGAAGAGATAATATAATAAAAAACAAAACAAAAAATGTATTGCAGGCTGTTTTAAGTTCAGAATTTGTATTTATTAATAAAATGTTTTTACCAACAGTGTTTAATGATGGTCAAAAATATTTTTGTTCAACATTTTATTTATATTTTTCAAATTTATCAAATTGATCATTTTCAAATTTTGGTCCAGAGCAAATCATATCTGATTCTTCATTAATATTTGTTGCATCAAGATAATTTTGAATAATAATACGTTCAGCTTGCGGCGATATGTTCATTTTGAGAAATATGAAATTTTCCTGGAGTGGCATTAATCTTGTTTCAACAACTACAAAACGGAATGCACACTAGAGGACCACTTGCGAACGCTATGGTGACATGGCATGTTGTTGTTGTTGTCAAAATGTGCCGACTGTCCTGTCAAATGAAAGAAAGACCCGAAATTCCTTGTTCCGTCTGTCCAGATTCCAGAGCCATTCGCCTGAGTACAAATCCGACATGACATGGTATTGTCGGCCTCGTTGTACTTCAACCAAGGGAATCCTTTAATTCACCCCGGGGAGAATTTTTTCACTTCTACGCGTATCTTCTTTGGAGCCGATGCTCCAGGATTTACGTGCCGTTCTGGTAAGCCTCGATTTGGAGTTCAAGCCAGGGAATTCCCAAACGGGGAAACACCTGACGTCGCTGAATGCGCGGGACAACAACAACAACAACGCTGTTTTGTACGACGAAGAATCTGAGTTAACCTGATACTTTTTTACCTGATAACATTTTATTGCCTCTTTTTAACACGGATTACATCTTTCAATCCAACCCGTCTCAATTATAATGATTTATGTTTACAAAAACGTACCACCCGTCTCAATCAGACAATACCCGTCTCAATGTCACATTTACAAACCTCCCGTCTCCAAGACGGGGAGACGCATTGCTGGCTAATACTATGCACTGCCGTCTGTTCCAGAGAAAGGTTTTTAGCCTGAGCCGCCGGACTTCACGTGCCTTGTGACATTGCTCATGTACATGTAACTTTGTTTGACACCAGCAACGTAAGATAGAAAAGCCTGTAATGAAGTTCCGGATATCCGCCCAAGTTTGGCTTGCCCACGTATCGCACTAACATGATCGCTGCAAATTTGACATGTCAGTACTGCAATTGTATTCAAATCATCCAACTCATATTGAAAATCAGAACTTGCGTCTTATTTTAAGAATGTTTTGAGTTTCACAGTCTCTCTGGACATGTCAGACAATACTGTTTAACCCTTTCGCCGATTATTTCCCCTGACAAAAGTGACCTGCTGACGATCAATTCCCTGAGAACTGTT
Organism: Hanleya hanleyi; assembly: GCA_036873755.1. Taxonomy (NCBI): domain Eukaryota; kingdom Metazoa; phylum Mollusca; class Polyplacophora; order Lepidopleurida; family Hanleyidae; genus Hanleya; species Hanleya hanleyi. The sequence continues at coordinate 24,210 of JAVTVY010008223.1, read as the reverse complement.
AAAATTTGTATATGTTGTCTTTGGAATGCTAGAAATTGTGTTTGCGTCTGAGATTTGTAGCAAAACACAGGAACCCGGTCTTCACAATGCACACTCCAGTGTTATTTGCTCTAGTTTTATTGCAAAATAAATAAAATAGCATGCAAAAGTAGGTTTTACTGCAAGAGAATGCGCTTCCCCCGGCTTTCTTGACTTGAAAACTTCAAAATTCAACGGAGAAATCATCCTTTTTTGACCGCATTTGACAGTGTTTATCTCGAGATTGACTAAGCCATTTTCCATCTTTGACCTCTCATTGGAAAGCGTGACCTTTCCCCTTTATATAAATGACACACACAGGGCTTCGTGTTTAGCGCGAGTGATAGCTCACCTTCACGCAAACACTCACGTAAATTCATGTCACGAGAGTGATATTTAGCTCACGTAAACTGCCATATTTTATGTTGTATTACATTGCAACCACTCGCCTGATTTTCAAATACGCTCTCCTAAATATTTTGACGTGAGCTTTTTTTTAGCTCGCGCACTAATTCTAAACACGAAGCCCTGTGATCATCACCTGGGACGGATGGCGAAAATAAAACGGAGAATATGATTGGATTGTAATGATATCATTCCATCCTTCCAGCCAGTGTCTACGCTGGTCTCTTAGCTGTTGGCTGATAGAGGTCACGTGGGCAAAATTACGCATACCGATTGGCTCGTCGGCCGGCGGGGGAATCCATCTTGAATGAAATGGATTTTTGTTTGACACACGTTGTGGATCAAGACTCGTAAAAATATGGAAATAAACTTCGTCGATCGTCGTTGGCAGTTTTAATCATCTGGAGAATATTCACCACACTTTAGCAGTCGTGTAAGTTCAAAAATACAGGAGTTAGGAAGAGGTTTTTGATGATTTTTTCCATTTCTGCGGCTTGCTGCCAACAGGCCCGTCACATGGTATGTGAGGAAAAATGCATTTTTCACTCCGATTTTTTCCGTTCAACATTTAATTTTGCTTTATTTCTTTTGCAAACAAACAAACAACTTCGAGAATCAAATTGATCAAGGTTTTGGCTTTCCAGAAGTATGCAGTGTTTGATAGATTTCTGTTAAAACGGATGCAAAAAAGTGCTGTACCCATCGTGATGGCGAACAGGTTTAAAGCTAACCCGGTCTACCGGGGATGGTCGTACGGGAGGCACTCTTGTTATCCCCGTGTACCGGGAATAATCGGTGGAAGGGTTAACAGTTTAACAAATTGTTCATGCAGTGTCGCACAACTCTGCAGTAGGTTCAGGGCTCACGAAATCCGGTCGACAACTCGCCAGTGGTGACTAAAATGACAACTGGCGACTGAATTGTTCAGTTACTCGCCAATGTGTCGATTAAAAAATAGAGTAAATCGCCAAGGTGGCAAGTGAATTTTTGGTACATGAAGACGTGTTTAGTCACCAAAGTAATTTTGCGTGTAGTTTATCAGGCAGCCAGCGAAATCCGATCAGGCTGAAAATGTACAGGAAATAATGACAGAGAATAACGCCGCCGATTCACAGACATGGGAAAAGCCTAGTTTATTTAAATAGTGCACGTGGTCTGATGTAATATCTGGGATACTTCACCTAATTAAATTTTGACTGGGCACTTGTTTTGAATAAAATTCAATTACATTCTCATCCACGCACTTGAAACCGATGCAGGCTAGGCATGGGCGAGTCCTTATTTGGCATTCATCAATAAGATCACTGATTCACATGCTCACCCCAGAAAAGTTAATTCACGACCGGCTGACCGTTCTCAGCCGATGAAATTATTGTAGTAGAACTTAACATAAACAAATTCTATGAAACAGACTTGGTGGGAATTTGCCAGTTCAAGGTCAAGAGTTCAAACGGTCCGTCCCATTCCAGTGCAAAGAGATCGATACGCCAGTTTGCAGAGAAGAGGTTGGAACTTAAAATTATTTCACCTGACCGAATTTTCGTTCTGGCCATTTCGTATTTGCGTAACCGAAACACGAATGATCATTTCGTTCGCACAACATTTTGAGGGTCCTCTGCAACAGGTTATTTTCTCTTTTTTTTTTCAAACTAACACTCAATTATCATGTTGTTGGAAACACTTGACATCTGTCATTTTATTACATGGAAAGGTCGTTCCGGATTGGCGAGTGAATAAAACATCAGGTCGCCAATGTGGCGAGTAAATTTTTAGCCTTACTCGCCAAATAGCTACCAACCAGAATTTTTTTTGAAACCTTCATGTGTTGAGGCCCAATTTTATTTCAACTTGGAGGAAATATTCCAAATAAATTTACCTCCTGGCACAAGAGAGCTCCACGGATTACCGCCCTTACATACTTCCACGTTCAGCTCATCAACGGAAGTCACATACATGTATTATCACATGACTGGTTAGGCACACGTTATGATATGTAATGCGATATTGTCAAGTCGGATTAGGTCGCAGTATAATATAGAAACATGTGATGCCAACGATTTGCGTATGTTTGCTGTCTGAATGTCAGTAGGCTGGCACTTGAGTTATTTTTCTTGTTTTCGAAAGATTACATTTTTGAACCAGGCAAGCTTGATTTTTTCATCTACATGTAATTAAGTGGGACTTTTAACCGAAAATCTTTTTTCCCAGCCCTTGTCAGTTTTTTGCCAATTTCCTCTCAATGGCTCAATTATGACGGATTCCAAAATAAACTAGGCCACTACTCCCATTTCCGTCTGTCATTGACAGACCATGACATTAGCAACACCTATAAATTCAAAAATATCATAAACAAACAATGTGCCCTGTACTTTACCAGGCCTTGTGATTTGTACGGGCCCTGGCGAGTGATTAAAGCACACCTAAAATCGTGCGAGGTGTGTGGTTAGCACACCTAAAATGCACACCTAAATTTTGTTAAGGCGTGTGATACGGTGTTTCAAACGTTAAGGTGTGAATTGAAATAAATGTGTGCTGGCCGAGAATCCAGCCAATCATGGATTCTCGCAGCAATGTTTCAAGAGAATCCAGGGGGAACTAATATTTACTGGTTTACTCCATATTAGCTATGAAAGAAATTGAGGTGATATACATAAAATCAAGAAACACTGTTTTCAGTTTGTTGGGGTTTTTTTTGTTTTTTTTTGTATTTAAAATTAACACAATCAGTTAATGAGCTTGAGCCAAAGGCTGAAAACAAGATTGGCAAAATAGAAATAAAACTCTGAAAAACCACAAATTGTAAAACAAACTGACTAGGACTGGCACATAGCAATTTTTACATCGTCATCATTTCAGGGATTCATACAAGTCGCTTTTTACCACCGAATACCGGTGGTTAAAAAAAATTGAAAACTCAATTCGTATGGCAGGAAACTCAATTGCTTTCGTTTTACTGGACAAATACTCAATTTTTCGTGGAAAACTCAATTCGCCAGACATGATCAAAGTTAATTTGACAGCCCCAAATTACGAAATAAACTCAATCGAATGACGATCTTACCGTGAAAATGACACTAACAGGCGCCGGGAGCATGCCACCACGTGTGGTGGTGTTGTTGTTGTTAACGACTTCGAGTATGCGGATCACAGCGCCGCGTAGCGGCAGACACAATTGCTTGCATATATTATTTCCGGAACCCTCAAACGTTTATTGTGTGGCAGCCTGCATTCGTACTGCCGAGGGTTTCCAAACTATCGCTGAAGTTTGACAACAGGGACTGCCGCCCAAAAGTTTTTATCGGTCATCTGTCGCCGTAAAAGTTATTTTTTTCTTCAACTTCAGACAGACCCTGTGTAGCTGTTGTTGTCATCTTTAAATCGCGTAGGTCATCAATTTGTCCGCCAGAGTTGCAAGTTTCAGAAATGAAATACAAAGGAAAATCTGCCCTCGCGTTGTTGTTACGTAGAAACTTTTGTGCCTTACTTCCCTATTTTGAAAGTAAACTCTTCCAATTCGATTCATAGGCTTGTGGGCTTACAACACGGGTCAGTGAAAGTTTCCATTACCGCAATAGGGTTGACAGCCGACAGACAGTCTTGCGCTTTGTACAGCCACGTGCCTGCAGTCAGTCGACCATATTTCCCGGTTAAATCTGGACCGTGATGCCGACGTTCGGTCCATTCAGTATCCATCAAACACGAAGTAAAAAGTGAAATGTCCAGCGATGTCAAAGATTGAAAATACATCAAGACTAAACGTCTAAATTTCACATGACTTGCTAAAGCCAAGACCTGCAATCATGATAGGGTTGTATTTTTGTAAAGTACATTGACTGGTCTACAACTTCACTCGTGAGATGTCAGTGCGACTGACACTGCGACGAGACCAGGCTGCATATTTTATCTTCGTCTGCTCCATAAAGTTGACTCCTCGTTGATTATAAACAATAAATTTTCATAGTTGAAAGAGTAATGGAAAACCATACTTTAAATACGAGGTGACCTCCAGAACTGGATTTTGGAAAACTTAACAGGAGATAAATAGCACTCAAGAAATTTGCTTGAAAAATTTAACATTGAGTAAATGTGACCATCCAAAATATTCGGTAGTTTTCAGAAAATTTAAACTTTAGAACTTGGCAGATCTGTCTCATGTAAAAACTTTATTAAACTTTAATTTAGTAACAATCTGCAGAGGCTGTGTTTGGTGCAGTTAGCTGCAGACAAGAGGGTATGTTTCCTGGTTCGATCGTTTGCTGTTTTGAACAATTACTGCTTGATTTCTCCCTCCAATTTCATTCGTGATATAGATCCCCATGTCCATTGTTATTCAGACTGATCTTGTGGTACGGTACATGTAAATCTCTCGGTTTTTATACTTCATTCGATGAAAACTTTAGCTGAAGACGCGCTGAATAGAATGAGTTTTATTGAATTTGGATATTGGGTAGATGAAAATGTTTTGTCAAAAATAACCCCTGCTCATAGTATAATATATTGACCATATTAAAACACACCAACAACATCCTGTGCATGGTGGTGGTTGAAATATTTGAGAACAGAATACCAATAGGTAAATCGGTGGTAAAAAATTTTGAAAACTCAATTGCAATCTTTGAATCGGCGGTTAAAAATTTTGAAAACTCAATTTCACCATTGTGAAAACTCAATTTTGAGTAATATTGAGTTTTCGGTGGTAAAATTTTTGACTTGTATGAATCCCTGCATTTCAATCCTTCACTTGCCTTCAGCAGGCCTCGAAAATTGGTCCATTGACGTAACCGAAAAATCGGTTACGGTAATTTTGTCTTGCGTAACCTATTGCTTCGGTTACGATGTTAATTTTTACGTAACCAATTGGTTTCGCAAAACGGTTACGTAATTATAACAGTGCGCCGTCAACCAGTACCGTACAACTCGACTCGGGAGTAATATAAGCCTGTGGACAGCACGTGGTCAGAGACTGTACAGACAAATGAGTTAACATACGGGAATGGGATTGCACACGTAAATCGCTTCCACCATTCATGATTGGCTATTGTGACTCTGGCTGTATAATTCATTCACCATTTCCTTCTGATTCCATTAAAATCCCGATCGAAAAGTCTGAGAAGTTGAACACGCCGCCTGCAAATTTAGAGATGGCGGAAGTGACGAGTGTTAACCGCAAGCTTTGCGCTCTGAGATAATTCCTCCGCGAGGAGCTCCGCATGCCACCTCTGCTGCTAGCTCCGTGCAGTGCTTCCCACGGAGCAACAACCTTGGAGAGAGGAGGCTTGCAGGTAACCCTTACATTCCAACTCGTTGAAGTTTGATAATGCTGTTTCCTGGCCACTATTGGTTTATTACGGCTGCCTGAACCGTGGACAGACAAAACACTCTGTGCAAGCTGACAGACTCAGACACACGCCTGCCACGTGGTAGTCTACAAATTCGATGCAGACAGGGTCGAGTTTGCGACTTGGTTTCGCTTTTAAAACATGCTGAAAGACACATGTCATGTGGTTAAAGTTTGCACAGTGGACAGACAGAGAAGAGGTTGGGACTTTTGTTACCAAACATATGTTCAAGAAGTGCATTCACGTAACCGATTTTTCGTTCTGGCCATTTCGGATTTGCGTAACCGACACGCGAACGATCGTTTCGTTCGCGCCAAATTTCGAGGCCTGCTTCAGTAATAGAAATCTGGAATTTCTGAATCAGTTTCAATTTTCAAACACTCGCGATGTCCATCGCTGTTTACGTGTCTAACCAAGTTTAGCTTCAGCAGGTATCTAGTTTCGTTTTTGCCGTAACTGACGTCGGCTACTATTTTGCCTCTGTGTTTAGTTGGTCGTAGTGTTTCTGACACACTTTGCAAAAGGCCCGTACCACCCGTATCGTTAAAATGGAATGCAAAGTTATCCCTCAGGCTACTTTCCCACTGACATAAAACCGTTTATCTAATTTGTTTCCGCGTTTTCAGGCCCTGTATCGGTAGACATTCGACCATTTCGTTTTCGAAGTTGGCCCGTGACACTTGTTTTAATGACAGCGATTGGCGGGCTGCCGTGAACGAGCCAATGAAAACGCTCGACAGATCAGCGAACATACAGAGTAGGATTGGCACATGGCATGGATAGATGATACAGAGCCCAGTTTTTGACAGCATGTGTGCACGTTGATATCGGCGAACGGGGCACAGTTGCAAGTTTTCAATTGGTGACGTTTAATTTTAAGTTCAATTCTACGCGAATCCACTTTGATTCGCCCGAATGCCCTGTCAGGCGAATCTTCACGCGAATGGATCTGCAGATTCGCGTCAAAATTTGACATAGCAAAATTCATAGTCATAAAGTTTAAGGTGCGCGTTCAAAACGCACCTGTGCCTCTTCAGGCGCGTTATGGTGCGCGTGCGCGATCGCGCGCCTCAAATCACAAGGCCTGCTTTACTATTCAAAACATAGCAACAAATTGCATAAGATGAAAATAAACAATAAAATATGAATTATTTGTATTGTTTTTAATTTGGCGGACCAAAACGCAAATGTCATTTTTCCGTCGAAATCTATTTTGTATATTTACAAGAAATTTCTTGTGAGACAAGCACTTGCATATAAACGTATGTACATTGATGTCAACTCAGGGCTGGAAATGATCATCAGTATCCTGGGGGTTCACTGGACTTGTTGAGTTGTACTTCATCGAGAACTGTTCTCTAGCCAGTATACACGGGTTGCCAATGTTTACAATCGGGTTCCACTTCCGGTGTTGCGCGCGAAACTTTCTGGCAGAAAGCGCTTGGTATGAAGGGAGACAACTCGATTAACATGCAAATTAATAGGCAATGGCCTAAGATGGCTCACATTTATAGTCGTGATTTAGCGTTATATATCGGAGGAAATTTATGGATGCGATACATTAGACACAGAACTTATATTCATGCATTGCATTAAAAATCATTCTTATGACATATGATCAGTGAATTGATATTCTAGCAATCTTTAAACCCAGGCCTACAGGGTAGTGGGCACCGCCTATTCCGCGAAAATATGACGGGGGGGATACGCCGGAGATGGTAACCAACAGTCAATAACTCTGCCTGTATCTCTTCGATATTTGATTCTGTTTACTTGTTATTAAACCTGTACAGATACCCGTTTCAGAAATATATCTTTTACTACACATTACTTTCACCTCACGACGAGAAGTTTAACGTAAAAAATGCATGGTGTCGATTCGACGGGAATTTTTCGCGATACACCGACACAAAATGTTTTAATAACTTTCATTGAAAACACATCCATAAAATACAAATCTAAATAACAGTTTTCATTTCGAGTATCATAGGATCATGAAAATATAAACGTTTTTGTATATTCTTCGTTCTTCATGTAATGTTTACAAGAATAGTTAGATTGTATTCGCCGCGTATTTTCCGCGATATACCGACACCAGGTTTCAATACCGGTAACTTACTATGAAAACGCATCTATAAAATAAAAATCTAACTGTTTATTTTTCATCTCGAGTATTATAGGATCATGAAAATATAAATATTATTGCTGTATCTGTTTTCTTGTAATATTTATCGGAAAAGATGGTGTCAATTCGCCAGGAATTTTCCGCGATACCGACACTTGGTATTGATAACTTTACTTGAAAAGGCTCCCGTAAAATATAAATCTAAATGCATAAATTTCTTGTCTAGTATTATAGGATCATGAAATAAAATATCATTTCTGCTTCTTTAGCAGTTTCCTTGTAATATTAATGGGGAAAGATGGTGCCGATGTGACGCGATTTTTTCGCGATATTCCAGACAGTATATAGTTTTGATAACTTTCCTTTGCAAACGCATCCATAGAAAGAAAACCTAAATACATATTTTCATCTCAGTATTACGGGATCATGAAAATATGAATGCCATGAATTATTTTCATAAATAATATCATTATCTTCAGCTATTTCTTGCGATGTTTACTTGTACACGCATAACACGATTTGCCGAGATTTTAAACCAAATTCGCCAAGACAGGCTTCCAAAAAAAAGCTTAGGTTGGGACCAATAGATATCCGGAGGCTAAAATGACACCTAAGACCTTAATCCAAACGATATTTGATGTAAGTCACAGCTTATAAAAAGCGGCATTGCAACACTAGATTGCTTTCGATCAAAGTGGAAAATGAACAGAAAATGACAATTTGGTCAGAACGGATACGAAAGTATTGTGTTTTGTAAAAACAATGGTACCGTACCATTAGAACAAATTTTATTTCTAAATATATAGTCGCATTACCTTAGCCCCATAAAGAAGATAAGGCATCTTATAATGATGAAGTTCAAATTCAAACTTCCGTAGGACATGAAATATGACAATTAAATCACCCGGTAGCTCAATTTAACGGCAATGTAACGTACCGGGGTATGCCGTACTGAAGGCCTCAGTTTATCCACTGCTAAAATGTTCATTTGCTTAGTATTTGTCATGAAAATATTTTATATACAAAAACGAATTTAAGTTTTGTGACGAATGAATCATATCCATAAATTTCGTTTCAAGATACGACGCTAAACCACGACTATAAATGATAACCGTTTGGGGCGACTGCCTATAAATCTGCATGTTAATCGAGTTGTCTCCCTTGAAACTTTCAATGTTTTGCCCGGGAGTAGAGGCGCGCAGTCTGTTTACAATCAGCGATGACGTCACAGGATTTTCGTGTATAGCCTTGCCCACCACCAGGGTCAGGTGCGACACTTTGATCCTCATCACAGACCAGTCATTCTTAATAAATTAATCAATGCTCCCCAATTGCACATGTCGCTATGTATTGTAGGATCTTACTTATTCCAATTTAATTTGGTGTTCAGAGCACCCAGATCATGAACATCACGGCCGCAGAATTTCGGTTTCCCGATCTGGGTCAGATCGGGTGGATTTGCACTTATAAAAATAAAAAATTGCATTCGTTTGGATAGAATACATATTTGCCTACTTTCCCAGGTCGGGAGGCTGAAATTCTGCAATAGGAATTTTCGATTCAACAGTTAAACCCTACGTCGTCAATATCACAAAATTAAATGTCCGTAGGGTTTAGCTTGTTGAACTAGTCAGTACCCCAACAGTGTGGCATCTGATTCAGCTGAGCCAACCAAAACGCCTCTACCATTCATGTCCCCTGTAAAGCATATGAAGAGTTCTCGAGATTGGTTGACACTCGTGTTACAGTATTTCAAGCCAGTTAGATCCTACGGCCTGGGGATCATTTCTCGTACACTTTTCACGGTTTATTTCAATTTTATATAACAGTAATTTTTTGAAAGACACAAAAACTGACCTGGTTAATGCTGGGATCAAGACCCTTTCCTGGAAGTAGTTTCGCGGGTTACGTGACCTTTCCCCGCACGTGCGGGAGCAGTTACTAACTCGACTTTTTCGGTACCTGTAACCCATGAGAGAGAGCAATTCCCGTACAGCAGACGAAAGTCGCAATTTTATGCTGAATTGTTGTAAATGTCATCGTCCATGCACTTAAATAGTTTATTTGAGTATTTTTAGAAGAAATAATATACTGAAGAGACAATTTATCAATCTGACTTTTCCGCAATCAAAGGCTGAACAGCGACTGTTGTTAGTTGAATGAAAAACGAGATTATTTTATCTCCGGAAAATCATCGGTAATCATCGGAATTATAACTCCGCGGCCGTCAATAACTGATAGCGTATCCAATAATGATCCGATTTTAATTTTGATAATATATTTGGAATCCTGAAGAAATACTCGTTTCAGAAATATATAGATTGATATATTTTTATGCTATTTCATGACGTAAAATTCAACTGAAACATGGCCCTGATTTACTGGAAAAGTGAGTTTGCCCCCATTTGATTGTGAACATTCGTTCGCAGATGGAGAGGGGCAGTCGAAGAAAAACAATGACTGCGCCCCGTGTCACATGACATAAACACAGCTGTCGAAATGGGATTGTCGTCTGGCTTTCGTAGAATGAATATCATGATCATCAGTCAGGTTACATATATTGGTTGGCGATAAAATGGACTCCCCACGTGATGGAAACCACAAGTAAGTATGCTCCAGAAAACAATTTACAAAAAAATAATACTTCCAAACATACCAAGAAGTAGAAATTTTGACAGACAAATTAAACTTCATCCCCGCACATAAGCAATCCACATAGAAAGTCACCACGTGCTTTGAACGCGCGCACGTGCGAGGTGTACGAGATTTGATCTGTACGAGAATAGATCCCAAGCCCGTACAATCGACATATCCGAAAGGGGAGCAAATATGATTTAATTTTAATTAGATTTCAGACCAGTGGCAGTATGAGGAAAGTAACTATAAATGTGTCCAGTAAATGTTACCCCTGATAACTTACTGGAGCAATCATTATTTACAGCCCTGTGAATACCTGAACAGTGAAATGTGTAAAAGCTGAAAGTGTAAAAAGCGGGTGGAAATGGGAAGGAATATTAGGCTATAATAAGTGTGAATCATGACGATATAAAATATATTGAATTTTGAAGAGCTTTGTACTACGGTTTGATTTGTTTTATCACAATTATTAAATTTAGCATTTTCGAGACTAACCAGCGTGTGGTAAACACTGACTCTCCATGCACTGATGCAGGCATCTGCATTTTCTAGCAGACGACGTAAACGCATTGATCGAACCAACAGCAATGACACGTGAATATCAACCGGTGTAAATCATGTGTTCGAGATGTCGGCTGCTGCAGACAAAATACCCACCTGGTTCTTCCTCATCATCTGTGTTCATGGGTTCATCAGGCGGGGGTGTCGGGGCCTCAAACCGCACCCCCCTCTGTGCACTCGGCTTGTCCTCCACACGCCTTTCATTCAGTTTGTTGAAGTAATCCGCTGCGAACTGCACAAGATCCGTCGGTCGTTCCCGTAAAACCGACACGGTGAAATCCTGCAAAAGGTCCGTCAGTCCCGCCGGTATTTCCAAATTCATGTTGCTTCCACCGAAACCTGTCATGAGTCCAGCGATATCTTTTTATAAATCGCTGCCTGCCACATCTATCAATCGTTAACGATGCCCTTAACGCCTCATTGAGAAACACTTACACTGGAAAAATCACAAAATATTATCACATCTGTCATTTCTGAACACTTCCAAGTGCCGGGCGACATGACCGTGACGTCACGGTCTAACAAATCATTGCGCTGACAAAAGTAGTTCGTTGCCGCTTAATAACAAATTTGGAAATAAAGATAAAATTTACTTTCGCACTCTGAACAAACCCTTTATCATTCAGAAATGATATGAACCAGGACTGACCTCTGTTTCGGTTGATTTCACTGGTGGCTAATGCTCGAGTTAAAGGACTAGTTTATTGGGTGGAGTAGGGCCCGCAGGACAATGTCTGATGAGGTCTCGTGGCGGGAGAATACTCCAGTTTCAGTTTTTGATAAATCTCCGCACAAATTTAATATCGCATATCGCAAAACTCATTAGCTCCGACTTTTACTTCTGCAGTATGCAGCAGTGGTAATTAGTGTATTTCCTTCCTCGGGCACACTTATTCTCGTAGTCTACAAATTGCATTTTAACCAGTTTTGTAAAAGGCTCGGTTTGCTAGATTGGTTAATGGGCCATGCTCCGTTAACAATAAATGACCAAGTAAAAAGTCGCTAACGGCAAATCTTCTGCAGAACTAAAATTGGGCATTTTCCAAACCTTGAACCATGATATGAGACTTGGGCCTTCAAGCACCGTCTTGATCCGTCGTGTCCAGCATGGCAACGGTTGCTATCTGGGATTTATATAATTATTTGTGGCTTAGTTTTATATATTAGAGATTAACTGGTATTAATACATTAAAGTATGCGTCATAAGAGATTAAGGTAGCCTGGACTGTTTCGCAGCTTTTGCTTGTGTTGAGCAGATTAATCAGTTTGGCCCGCGTAACTTTGCTTCCGAAAATACCCAGTATCTCTTGCCATATCGGTAGGCCAACATTAAAATTATTGCACACGTATTGGGGTAAAGCCCGGCGCACACGAGAGCTATCAGCTGAGCTGACCGCCTCAATTGCCGGTCAGCTCAGGGGCTAGCTCTCGTGTGCGGGCAGTTTTTGGTGAGTTTTTGGCCTCGCGAGGCCGGGGGAAAAATATCAAACTTGTTTGATAATTTCGCCTCGCGAGGCCAAATCCTCAGCGTGTGCGGCGAACGCAAGCCAACAGCTCAGCAGTTTTACCGGACAGGCCAATGAATCGCATGTTATTTTCACTCGATTCATACGCTCGACTCTTCAAAATGGACTTGAAGAAGACGTTATGCGGGAACTGAAATCAATTTCTTGAAACTTTTGCTCACCGTGTGCGCTGAAACAACAAGAGAGCTAGCCGCTGAGCTGACAGGCAATTGAGGCCGTTAGCTCAGCTGATATCTCTCGTGTGCGCCGGGCTTATACAAAAGACTATACCTGTATACTTATTTATGCAGTCACAAATTGAATGCAGTCCAGTATTGGGAAATCCAAGACAAAAGACTTAAAGTCTACTCTATGGCAAGCCAAAGTGCTTTTTATTCGAGAATTTCCAATTCCCGATATCGGAATTAAAATTTCCGATATCGGAAATTCATGACCTTCAATTCCCGATATCGGAAATTGAATTCTCGATATCGGAAATTGAATTCCCGATATCGGAAATTCAATTCCCGTTATCGGAAATTCAATTTCCGATATCGGAAATGCAATTTCCGTTATCGGGAATTGTCACTGAATTCCCGATATCGGAAATTGCAACTCTAGAGTGCACTCCACACTTGCCAAGGTTTCGTACAAAGTGCTCCCTCCCTAATTTTATAATAAGGAAGGTCGCCCGATTTTGACAGCAAGGTAATTCTTCGTACCTTTCTACTAACTGATATCTATAGTATCACCCTGCTGGACGTAACCATTTCTCCAAACGAGGATATAACAATTGCTTGTTGGTCGCACCCACTCGCCACTACAGAGTTTAATCGTGTCCGGAATTGAATATCTGGCGGACCCAAATCCGCACTTTTTCGGGAAGCGAAAATGATGATTCCTTTATATGGCGATAAAATTTTACAAAAAACGAGTAGGTCGACCCCCTGTTTTTTCGCCATTTTAAATTGTCCTTTGGACGGGAAACACTTTAACATACATAAAAAGAAAATCATTTCATACGTTTTCGCTGGATTGCGGGTAGAATTTGTCACATTTTCATATATTGATAAAATTCCGTAATATGTGGAAGGAAAAGATCTCAAAATTCAGCAAAATGGAAACTTACTGTACCTTCAAAACTGAATCGTCAGCTGAAGATACAGTCATGTCTGTAACGAACAGAAAACATCGAGTTTTCTTTTTTTCAGTTTCGGATTAGCGCACATCGGCTCCAAATTGAAAGAGGTCGATACCATAATACACCTGTAGAAGATCGTTTATGTAGTGTCTGCAGGGTGATAGAAAATGAGAATCACTTTCTATTAGAATGCTCTAGATTTGAAAGAGAGAGAGAGATTCTAATCAATACTATTGACTCATTCATGCCCACGGCTATACCGAGACTCGGTCCGTATTTACTAGGTACTCTTATGTCCTCAGTTGATCAATCAGTGATAGATGCTATAGCAAAATATGTCTACCTGTTCTGCAAGGTTACAATAGATGAAACTTAAAGGTTATACCAAATGACTCTATACTACTCTGCATTAAAACATACCCAGTAGTGTTCCAAACAACAAATTAGTATTTTTTTCTCGAATAATGTCGTCGAAGTGGGTCTTAGGACACGAATAGCACACATGTGGGGAAAAACGTATTGGAGCCGTGACCTCTGGTGCATGACGTCACAACCTGATTACGATTGCGCCGTAAACGTCATAGTCTATGACGTCGGGCGTTGTTACGAAAGATTCACCCAACTGTGGGAGTTCTAGCGTGATGTCGCTGACATTTGGACGTCACAACAGGCATTTGAGCCAGATCGTAATCAGGTTGTGACGTCACAGGTCAAGCGGTCACAGCTTTCGCCGTTTTGAAAGGGGCATGAAATCGTCGCACTTTACTGCTGCTATTTCCAACCTTGGGCAGTTTGAAAACATACAAAAATGTAAAACAAGTCTATATAATCACCTCTACAACAATTTAGCACAAAAAAGAAGCAGATTTTGAGACCATTTTGTATAACCTTTAAATTACACTATGCAAAATAGCGTAGTCTCCCCTGCCACAGTTACCAGGCGACAACAGATCGGGGCCTAATCAACAACATCTGTATCTGAATCTGAATTGATCGTATTGTTTTTATGTATTGCTTGTACTTTTTATATGTCCTGTATGTATTGTTTTTATGTATTGCTTGTACTTTTTATATGTCCTGTATGTATTGTTTTTATGTATTGCTTGTACTTTTTATATGTCCTGTGTGTATTGTTTTTATGTATTGCTTGTACTTTTTATATGTCCTGTATATGTATTGTTTTTATGTATTGCTTGTACTTTTTATATGTCCTGTATGTATTGTTTTTATGTATTGCTTGTACTTTTTATATGTCCTGTATGTATTGTTTTTATGTGGTGCCTCTAGCCTTCGGGCAGAAATGAACAATAAACCATTTTATCTTATCTTATCTATCTTATCTTATATTTTATGGAGTTTTTCAGAAAAGTTGAAGAAGGGTTAAGGATGATTGCACGTCTTTCCTTTTCAATTTCAATAGCTCACAAGTCTCCTGAAATAATGACACGAGTGTGCCCATTTAGAAAATATATACTTTTACAAGGTTTTTTACATCTATTTATGGCCGAAGATCCGAACCCATGCCTGTTTTTAGCCGCACATCATATAGGTGTGGAATGCACCCCTAGGTTTTGTAAAGCTTCCAGAGCTTTCATTTCCGATATCGGAAATTCGGTGACAATTTCCGATATGGGAAATTCTATTTCCGATATCGAAAATTGTCACTGAATTTCCGATATCGGAAATTCTAATTCCCGATATCGGAAATTCTATTTCCGATATCGGGAATTGCAATTTCCGATATCGGAAATTAGAATTTCCGATATCGGGAATTGAATTCCCGATATCGGAAATTCGGAATAAAAAGCACTTTGGCTTGCCATACTACTCCGTACGCTGTTCATATTTTAACACCAAGTTAATATGGAGGATATTTTAACACCAAGTTAATATGGAGAACATCTATATAGGCCTTATCGTGAACGCCCATGGAGTTAAGGATTTCGTTGGTTTTGATCGGGATCGGGCCTATAAAAACTTACCGGTACCGGTAATCGTAGTTCTTTGTAATAAGATTATTATAAGAGTTATTGGAACCAACTTCGTTTGAATCCACCCTGAGCGACGGTGACCCGAATCAAAATGATCCCTATACCCCTTGCGATTGACAAAATTTGACATTTTCATGCTTGTCGAGGATTGGGCCCTATATCTGAAACAATATATTAATCAATTATTTTTACGATTATGATGGCCTATAGGGGGATAGTCCTGAATACCAAGCCCCCACAAATGCTGAATATATGTCATGAATTCCACGGAATCTGTAACCAAAATGTAATTCCGTTACATAATTAAAAATCTCGGTTATGTCTGTCATTCCTGGACAATTTTGCCCATGTTGTTGACCATTCAATCGTATATAGAATTCATGTGTTTCGGTCTGTCCTCAGAAGTTTTTAGGCCGGATAAAATCGAAACTTGTAAAATAGAAAAATCGCCTCTCCTTAAAAGCGGGGCAAGGGGTATTTTCGTACTCCGTTTTGGGGTAATTTTCATTATCCGTTCTCAGTTCTGAGGAAAACTAATTTTGCGTACACACGTTCTGGACATATTCCACGTTCACCGTATTTTCCTATTTTTAGTTCTCTGTTCTCTGTTCCACCAAGTTATAATTTTGCGTTCCTCGTTTTGTGAGATTCGTCATTTACGTTCCCGTTCACACCGTCACTCTCGTATGCTTGTCTCTAGCGGATTCGGCTCTTCTGTGTGCGTCGAAACAACCCTGTTGTGGAGAATGACGTAATTATGAGTGCAACAACGACTTTCTTCTTTCGTTGGTTGGCTCGTTTATGACACGTGCTAAAGAAATCCCCACAAATCCTCTTCTTCGATTCCGTGGTCCAATTTTGAAATTCCAATGGCGACATAGGCCTACAATAGGCCTACATCCGAAACCGTCCTTAAATATCACTCAAGTTACTTATATGGGTTATTTTGTTTACAGTTTTGGAGCAAGGGCGGATCTACAAGGGGGGGCAGGGGGTCCGAACCTCCCCCCCCCCCTCCCATGAAAGCTAAAAAAAAAACATTATTTGGAGGGATCAGCGAACCCTGAGATTCCATGTAGAAATAATGTCTTGAAATGATATGTAAATTAAATGAATGTGGATTATGTAATTAGAGTATCTATAAGTGTATTAAACAGACCATCATCTATTCATGTTGTTTGTGAGTGTACTATTTAAGTTAGAGTTTCAATATGTATCTAAAATCAGATATTATCGCCGCGAGCGCACCACGTGTAGTGGTGTGTTATAGGCCAGTAGGCCTGTTTTGTTTGTGTTAAACCAGGAAGCCAAAAGCTGTCAGACATATTCTTCAATATCGATGCGTGTTTATGCGAAACAAATGTGAAAATAGAACAATAAATCTACCTACATTGTGTTCAGATTTATTTCCGGGAAAACGCGTAAAACGCATCTCCCGCAACCTGGAACCCCGGAGCTTCCGGGGCCTAGGCGGCCCCTGGACCCTCGCCTGTCAGGCTGTGAGGATCGCTTATTTTAGCTTTGTGTAAATGAATCGGTATCATATTGGTTCTACTGTTCCATGATGTAAAAGTCATCGTTTTTTTATCTGTTAAATATAACTAGAAAGTCAAATGGATTCAGGCATGAAGTATGGTTTTTTCAATATCGATGCGTGCTTATAAATGAGAAACAAACGTGAAAATAGAACCATAAATCTGCATACATTATGTTCGAATTCATTTCCTGGAAAATGCTTAGAACGCATCTCCGGAGATCTAGGAATTCGGAGCTTCCGGGGCCTAGGCGGAGTAGTAGGGGAAGGGGACGAAGGCCATTATTTTGCCGGGGGAGATAACTCTTGCATCCACCAGGGGGCGCTGTTTCCAGGTTAAAGGTATAGGGGACGCCACATCGCCTTTCGAATTGAATTGAATTGAATTTTATTCTCTTAATCTTGTACAAGACATAGAGATACAAAAATAGCAAACCACATATCCGGCAGCAATACAGTACTGCGCTTCAATCAGAACAATAGAAGGGAGATAAACCCCAACAATCAAACAGAAGGGAGATGAAACATCAAATCTGATCAACCCCTAAAATATATATAGCTATGTGTAAATCAAACTATATTCAGCCAAAACGAAAAATTGTTAGGAAATACGAATGGTTTTGAAACCTTGTAAAATGAAAGAAGAAATCTTACATTGCAAGCCAATATTTTCGGAACTCATTAAATTGTAAAAATTAAGTTTGGAGGGTCTTACCCAATATTTCCTGGGTAAATGCTTTTCACGAATGGTTGACAATGAAGGGCATTCTAAGATAAAGTGATACTCATCACCTACTTTAGACAAAGAACATTTCTGGCACAACCGGTCAGCGACTTCAACATTATTAAAACGACCAGTCACAATAGGTAACTTATGATTTCCTGTACGGAATCGACATAAAGATACAGCTTTGTTATAAGGCAATTTAACTAGATAATTTTCTAAACATGGTTTAGGTTTGAACTCCTTATATAATACAAACATGGAGCTTTCAGAAAGCTTAGAGTTTCATTCCTGATAGTGTTGATCTAATAAACGTTGTTTAACAGTATTGTATAACCAAGTAAGGTTTGGGAAATTCTGGTTCAGCCAAATATTGGTAAGACCACATGAATCAAGAATACTTTTGATAGATAGAAGCCACTTAGAAGAGAATATATTTGACGTATGAAAATGCAGTAATGCTCCATAAATACAACTGGAGTATTTACCTTGGGTGTCTATCAATAATTTGCCCCAAAACTTTATCATTCTAAGCTTAATTTTAACTCTTAGAGGGCTGCACCCAAACTCACCAAATATATATATATTTGACGTTCGCTTCCCTAATTTTACGGAGAATTTATAAAACATTAATTGTAGTTTCTCAATGACATCACAGTTTTCAAAACCCCACACTTCACTACCATAGAGTAATACAGGCAGGACCATATGTTCAAATAAATCGATTTGAACATCAAGTGGTAAATCAAGACATCTACTCTTTTGGATAACAGCAAACATGGCTTTACGAGCTTGTTCAAAGAGATACTTTCTACATCTGAAGAAGTTGCCATTATAAAAGAATAAAACACCCAGATATTTATAACTGTCAACAATGTCGATCTTTACTCCACTGAGATAAAACAAAAATTTACTGTAGTTAGCTTTTCTAACACTAAAGATGACAATTTTAGTTTTTGATGCAGTCAAATTTCCAAATTTTACAATAATTTGCAAAGACATCCAAGGAGTGCTGTAGCTCTTCTGCTGAGGTTGCGAGTAGCAAAGTGTCATCAGCATATAAGATTAACAGTAGTTTTAAATATGTATCCAACTCTTCCTGTGTCTTATCATCTGCAAAAATTCGTAAACAATTCACATCTGTTTTTCGCATAAATTCCTCGAGGTCGTTAAGATAAATAGCAAAAAGAAATGGCGACAGATTCTCGCCTTGTCTAACACCTTTGTAACTCTGGAAGTACTCAGACTTTACTCCATCTTTTACCACACAAGATCTTATATTATTATACATGTTAAATATAACCTGAACAACTTTTCCATTAATACCACTTTTAACTAACTTCAACCATAATCCAGTACGCCATACAGAATCAAATGCTTTATGATAATCTATAAATGCACAAAACAGTTTCTGTTTCTGACTAAGACAAAGATCCACAATAGACTTCAATAAAAATATATGATCAGAAGTACTATGGTGTCTTCTAAACCCTGCCTGGTATTCAGGTATCAGTTGCATAGAGTCTGCATAGTTATTTAACCTGGTATTAAGAACACTTGTGAAAATCTTACCAATGCTACTTAGTAAAGAAATGCCTCTATAATTATCAGAATCATGCTTATTTCCTTTGTTCTTATAAATAGGAGTGATCAAACCAGTGATCCAAGAAGTCGGAACAACCCCTGAATCTAACACATGGTTGAAGAGTTTTGTGTATAATTGAATAAATGAATTATTACTTGAAGACTTGATATATTCGTTGCATACAAGATCCACACCAGGAGATTTGCCATTCTTAAGCTTTTTGATTGCATATTCAACTTCATCTTCAGAGATGGGACTGTTAAGTATACTATCATCATTTAAATCAAACTCAGGTGGGAGATCACTGTTTGAATGGTTTATATCAGTGTTTAATGACTCAAAGTGTTCAGTGAAGTCAACTAGTGGAACAGGACAGGGATCTCTTCGTTTAAAAGAAAGGAGATTCCAGTACTCTTGGATCACTGCTTTTCAAAGTACTCATCTTATGTTTAAATTTCTTCTTATATTCTCGTAAAGATTTATCAAGTGTCCTCTTATATACACGTCTCTTAACACACATGATGTCTCTAGTGACAGGTGTCTTAGATATATTAAACAAGTTGTTTGCTCTTCTATATTCTTTTCTCTTTTGTGCACACTCCTTATTAAACCAAGGCTTGGTAGCTTTCTTAAGACTATAACCGGACCTGTTTGGTTTCTTAACACCAAATGTTTGTATAGCACTGCTGATAAGAATATCTGTTAACTTGTTATTAGCATCTGCGATATCACAAGTTGGAGAATCTAAAGATAGGATCAAATCATTTACCTCAGTCAGATTAATATTCTGAGCAAACTCTTTCACTTTACTGTGATCCCATTGTCGTGGTAAAACTGGTGTATGTGCATCTTCATGAGCAGGGTTAACAGATTCTTCATCAGTATTAATCATGTCTGACTCTGCATTAGATTTAACATTACTGCGGAGGGAAAATGTAATACATGAGTGGACATCAGATAAAAATGGGTCAAAGGGCATTACTTCAAATGTGTGTACATAATGAAATAAATCTAAATGGCTTATACAATAGTCAACTACTGTTGAGTCCTTACAAGTAAGTGCACCTTCGTACTGATCTTTACCACATCTACCATTCATAATCAGCACATTTTGATTCTTACATAATTCTAGTAATCTATAACCATAATTGTTAGGTCTATGATTATCTCCAGATTTTCGCTTAAAATTAAATCCTGCTGCAGGTAGGTCAACACTATCATTCAAATCAAATTTCATCTGTTCATCAATTTCAACAAAACTAAGAATATCCTCGTCCAGAATAACAAAGTCATCCGAGTCACTAGTATATGCATTAAAATCACCCAATAAGCTAATAACATACTGGTTGTCATAATTTTTATCCATGATATCATTTTCTAACTTATCAAATAAATCAATATTCGAATATTCTGATTTTTCAGGAGGGATATAAATTGCACCAATAAGTAGGTCTTTCTCAAGATTTACAATATTTTTATTAAGCGAGAACCACTGAACAATATCACTGTCTGGCTTGTAAATATGAGCATATTTCATAAGTGATAGCTTTATAGCCACCCCGATACCACCAGATCTAGAGTTAGATACCATTTTCCTGTTGTTAAGAAACAGTTTATAACCAAGACTGAACAATATCACTGTCTGGCTTGTAAATATGAGCATATTTCATAAGTGATAGCTTTATAGCCACACCGATACCACCAGATCTAGAGTTAGATACCATTTTCCTGTTGTTAAGAAACAGTTTATAACCAAGACTAGAGAATTTCTCAACACAGTCATTATCCAAATCATCTGTTTTGGTTTCACAAAAAATAATAATATCATGTTTAACAATTTCTGACTCAAACTCATCATACAATAATCGCTTATTTAAGCTACATACATTCAACAGGGCAAATCTTACCACTATCTGTGACTGAGACAAAGAATATAAGTGGTCAAAGGGGAGATAACTCCTCTCGTCACATTTAGAGACAGTTGTAGAGGGACTAGATGTATTTGATGTTAGCGTATCAGAATTAGCACTAGACATGCTTGATTCATGCATACTTGCAGTAGGCATAGTCATAAAATTGGTGTTGTAATTATCAGAAAATGTTTTGACAAGTTCATCTATAATTCGATTGGCACATTCTTTGACGAAGACTTCCAATGTCAGTCTTGACTCGCTTGACTCTGAATAAAGTCCTGTAGACCAAAATGTTTCTGGCTTCACCACAGCAGTACTACTTTTACTCTCACAAGAACTGTTCAAAAAAGAGTGTTCTATTTCGGAGATCACATTATCACTGTTTACACTGTTGCGGTCTATATCTGGAGTCATATCATCGTTTGCACTCTTGTTGTCTATATGAAAATCTGATATTGCAATATCATTGTTTACACTGTTGTTTATACCTGAGATAATATCATTGTTTACACTGTTGTTAATATCTGAGATAATATCATTGTTTACACTGTTGTTCTCTTTTTCGGAGATTACAATATCATTGTTAACGCTATTGTTCGCTATATCAGGATCGATAATTTCACCAACAATCTGATTTGATTCAGTACATGGTTGGCAATGATCAACACGGCCATGACGGCTAATGAAACTTGTATTTTCAATTTTGGCAATGATAATATCATCAAGAGACTGATGTCCAGCACATCGGCTGGAAGACACTGGTTTGAAACATAATGAATTAATACAGTTACAAACAATTTCATCAACTTTTGGAACTGGATTTAGTACGTCAGCAGTAAAGCACTTATCATTGATCTCCGAGAGAATGGACGAGTTAACAAAATTTTGGGTAGCACAATCAGAATTCAAACCCAAATGTTCAAGCACGTCATGGACTTCAGTACCGATAATATCTTGTGCTGTGTCAGCAAAACAACCAACAGAAATATCACTAACTTGAATCGAAAAAAACTCAACATCAGAACAGTTAACATTTGAAACAGGTGGAATAATATCCGCATTGTTTGCGATGATGGGGCAAAAGAGTTCTCTGGATCTCCGAGACTGTCCTAAAATTGCAGTGGGGATAACACCAAGTTTTCGAGACCAAGTACTTTGTAGTCAATGTCATCCATTCCCAGTTTGAAGAGGTCATCTGGGTTCTCAATGATCACAGGTTTGTCAGGTTGGCCAGATCCTACAGGACCCCCATGCATCCAGCATCGGATCTTCCCATCTCTGGAGGAAACGCTCTTCACTCGAGGGTGGTTCTTTACCACATGGAGGAGCTTCGCACGTAGTGGAGTGAGGTCATCGTTGAGGTACGTTTGCTTGTACTTTTCCTTCTGTTTCAGATCTTTCGCGTTCTTCATTACTTTGCTTTTGGTGTTTCACCTCTGTGGCGTCTGTGGCGCCACCAGCTCAAGGTCAAAAGTAGTTCCGGCAACCTGTAACCTTTGTATTCCTCCGCGGACAGAAAGTAGTCCCATGCCAACCAAGTGACTTCCAATGTTAATGTATACGGAAAATGCCTAAAAAGAGTATGGGAATAGACGTTTTGTGCCCGGGGTGGGTCCCTAGTGGACCGAATGGGTCGAGTGAGGTGTCAAAGTGAAGCGCTCCTCGAGGGCCATTCAATCATGGGTGGGTGCATGTAAAATTAGGATTTTTTCCCGAAACTATAAAAAGCGGAACACGGACTTTACCCCTAAAATATGGGAAAACACCTATCAACCCTAGCCAAAAGGGCTAATATCGGTCTCCGGGCTTATCGGGGCCTGCCTATCAAGTCAATGGGGTGGGTGCATGTAAAATTAGGATTTTTTCCCGAAAATATAAAAAGCGGAACACGGACTTTACCCCTAAAATAGGGGTCTGTATTATACAATATAAGGAAAAATGCCTGTATGGGGTATGGGGATGGTCAATTTTTTTGTGGGTGTTACTATGAGTTGTGGGGTCTCGTTTTTCTCGTCTCGCCGAGAAAAATACAATGGGAGGGGTCCCGGAGCGAATCGGTGAAATTTTCGGGAAAAGTCACCGAGGTCTGTATATAGGCCCATAGGCTGGCCATGGGGGGTATAGGTCCAACCTGGGAAATTCACACACGTTCATTGTGATATGGGTTGCTTGGATTTGTTTTTCACGTCTCGCCATTTAGAACATGATGGGAAGGGTCCCGGAGCGAAACGGTGAAATTTTTGGAAAAAGCTCACCGAGGCCTGGGTAGGCCCATAGGCTGGCTATGGGGTATAGGCCCAACCTGGAAAATTCACACACGTTCATTGTGATATGGGTTGTTTGGTCTTGTTTTTCACGTCTCGTCATTTAGAACATGATGGGAAGGGCCCCGGAGCGAAACGGTGAAATTTTTGCAAAAAGCTCACCGAGGCCTGGGTAGGCCCATAGGCTGGCTATGGGGTATAGGCCCAACCTGGGAAATTCACACACGTTCATTGTGATATGGGTTGTTTGGTCTTGTTTTTCACGTCTCGTCATTTAGAACACGATGGGAAGGGTTTCGAAGCGAAACGGTGAAATTTTTGGAAAAGTTCACCGAGGCCTGGGTAGGCCCATAGGCCTATACTGCATGGCTATGGAGGTATAGGTCCATACGGGGTGAACGTTTTGGGGTCTAGGTGAGCCCCTTATGATCATATGGTGTCGTATGAGGTCTTATTTTGAAGCTCCCG